>MKYO02026617.1:613859-646909 GCA_002013955.2 Citrus medica | reverse complement strand
AGTTCGTAACTTTGACGTCAAACATGAAACGGATGAAAATATTCGAGAATATTCTTTATTTATTTTGGCTTTATTCAAAACATGCAACATCGTACGTCAAACATGAAATCCAACCGTCGAAAATGCAACAACTGACGTTAAATATGAAAATTGCAATACTTCACGCGAAATATGTAACTTACCACGTAAAGTTCGCAACTTCGACGTCAAACATAAAACGGACGAGAATATTTCGGAATATTCTTTATTTTGGTTTTATCCCAAACATGCAACTTCTTACGTCAAACATGAAATCGGGACGTCGGACATACAATAACTAACGTTAAAACTGAAATACTATTTTTTTCATTTTCAATTTCTTTATTTTTTGCCATTTTATTTAATTATATTATATTGTATTATAGGATTTGTATTATATTATTTAATTTCTTTATCTTTTGCTATTAATTATATTATAAAGATTATTTTTGACATTTTATTTAATTTTTTCCATTTTTATATTCTATTTTTAATATATATTTTTTTTAAAATATGGTGCAACCGGTTTGTTAACCGGCTGCACCAAGTCTTTGGCTGCCAAAGACAGCTGGGCTCTCTTTTTTAGAGCCCGGCATGGTGCCGGGTACAATGCCAACGGCATTGTAGCCAAACCCTGATATTTTAGTGGGTGTAAAGCGTAAAAAGTACATATTTTAAATCTATGAAATAAGTGCTTGAATAATGGATTGGGCCATTCTTGCAGTTATTCTCTCTCCTGGCCTCTCCTAGCCTTTCCAAATTTAGTGAAAAAAAGTTAGTTTAATTGTAAAAACATCCTTCAAATTAGGCATTGGAACCATTTGAAATGCATAACAGTGGTTTGTGAGTAAACAACTAGAAATTTCGACATCAAGGATTGAGTAATCGAATGTGCACAATAGAGTCCTTTTGAGTTTTTTTTTTTTTTTTAAAAAAAGTTCAAGGAAAACGCGGCTAAACAACCCCTGACCCCTACCTTCACTCCCCTCTTTGAAAAAAAAAATCAGAGCCGTCAGCCACGCTGTAAAACTTATCAAAACCATCGTACATTAGTTAATTGTTAATTTTATTCACCATTTTAATATGTTGCCCTTTGTGGCTATAAAACTTAATTGTTTTAAGAATATGAATCGACTAAAATAACTCATATACTCATGTTTTAAAACTCATCCAAATCACCTGATTGAATTGCATTTCTCCCAAAAGCTCAAGGTCAATGGTGGAACCATAATTTTGGTTCAATGGCCGAAAAAAAAAAATTACCGAAGAGGCTTGAGTAAGAAATATATCAAAGGGACAGTCGCAAATTGCAAAACAATTGGCTAAATATCAATCAATATGAATTTTTTTAATTTATCGTTAACTGACATTTACAAACTCTTTATTATTAAATTTTTTATAATGTTATGTCTGGCTTGAAACATCAACCATGCATTAATTCATTCGCAACTACCAATGAAATTGCTTCTCATAATCATTATTTGCCTTGATAAAGAGATAGATCCCATCTCCTAACACTCTCCAAAAGCACGTTTGACCACCACACCTTGCAACATCTCTATTTTCATCAAACAAATTAAACTGTCCACCGATGCTGCCAGATGCCAAATCACAGTAATAGTTGACTGGTGTACCAGTTCCAATACTAAAATCCCATTTAAATTCACCATCATTTTCAAGTACATGGCTGCCCAAGTCTTCTGCATTGTTTTTACAATGAACCGTCAGTTTTGTGTTGACGCCCAAGTTGTTGGAAATTGAAACTTCGAAACCATGGGATACCGAAACTGCCGTATTTGCCAAAAAAATTAGGAGTGTGAAAATTTTTAGAGGACTCATTTCTTTTGATTTCTCTCCTTCCAAGTGTTAGATGGTTACAAATGTCTTCGGTATTTGCCTATAAATAACAAAAAATAACTTGCCGAATAAAGAAAATTTGGTGGATGACACATAAGCACAAAAGTGTACAACTTAGAAAAATAACATATATAGAATGGGAAAATAAAATACCAATGTTGAAATTACGCATGCCAACTTATACATTGGATAAAGTTTCTCTGTGTCTGAAATCCTAGATAAACTCTCCATAAACGTGGGAGCGTCCGCCCTTAGACCATAAAAACATTAATTCGGAAAGATAATGTTAAGATTTCTAATCTTATATTTCTATTTATTTTAAATTGTATTTATACTATTAGTTGTGATTAACGTGTACTGGAATTCTGTAAATTTGTCGTAGGTAGTTAATTAGCTAATTATTTGCATTAGTTTAGGCTAGTGTGTCTTAGTTCTACTTCTATTCTTTATTTTTAAGTTTTATCTGTAAACTAGTATTTAAACCAGTATTAACCTCAATTATAAAAGTTTGAATTATTATTTGGCAACTGATTATTTGTATTAGGAGGTTTTTGGTCCCTCAAAGCACAAAAAACATGTTCATGGAGGTATGAGTTTCATTAAATTAATTTGTTTATCATTAGGGTGGGAAATCCAATCCAAACTAATGAACCTTTTTTTTTTTTTAAATGAGCCGCAAATCGGTACCTCACTCCGCAGATTTATATATAAGTGCCATGTACAGTATCCTCAATTTGATGCAATCTCATATGTGTGCCCGAAAAGAACAATCACAGAATCCTCGGTTCGAGTACTTACTTAAAATTCTTCATAGTTACAAGCCAATTAACTGCTCAAATCCTGTGAGCTACACCTAATAATTAGGTAGATATGAAACATACTTAAAGCTAATTTCCATTGCAGAAGAAATAGAATATACATTAGATATTAAAAGGGGGATTTACTCATCCCACAGCTCTTCAAGTGTCTTGAACGGCCCATGAGGGGTAATATACTCATCTCTGGGCATCATTCTGTGCTGCGGGATTTGATTAATCTTGTCATAATCGTGATCAGTTAGTGCCCAGTCAAAGATATCCAGGTTATCCTTCAGTCTCTCCTTGTTGAAGCTCTTAGCAATAACAATCGCCCCTTGCTCAATTATCCATCGAAGACAAACCTGAGCAACAGTCTCGCCGTGAGCGTCAGCAATCTGCTTCAGTGCTTCATTGTTCATAACTTGATTCGTGCCCCAACAGGACCCGACGGCTCCCAAGGGAGAGAATACATTTACAATAATACTTTTGGACTTGCAAATTCTCTGAGCTGTCTCTGTTGCCAGGCGGGGTTCATCTCCACTTGATTGACTGAAGGAGGGATGGTAGAGAAGGCGAGTTGAGCCTCAATCTTCTTGGAAGAGAAGTTGCTGACACCAATGAACTTAGTGAGGCCAAGCCTCTGGCACTCTTCCATGGCTTCCCACAAACCCTTGTCAATCCAAACTAATGAATTTAGTTCAACCCAATTTAATTTTCACAGGTTGAGAGGATTATTGTGGATTAATTAGATCAATTTTTTTAATTCAATAAGTAATTGGATTGGCTTGGATGAATTATGATGTACTCATTTAAACCCAACTCAAACCCCATATAAAATCATTATTATAAAAATATATAACCCTCAATAACAAAACCCAAATACCTAAACAACTAATTTAATTTTTCATCTCTTTTTATTTTTTTTAATAAAAGAAACTAATCCACTGCTCTAGATTCTAATTTCAAAACATAAATTACTCTCTCGAATCTCAACTCTCTGTCAAAG
Source organism: Citrus medica (assembly GCA_002013955.2). NCBI lineage: Eukaryota > Viridiplantae > Streptophyta > Magnoliopsida > Sapindales > Rutaceae > Citrus > Citrus medica. The sequence goes on along the minus strand of MKYO02026617.1, from coordinate 643,231 downwards.
TAAAGTGTATGTTTTTACTAAATTTTTGTTATTAAATTACGATCTAAATATTATATAATAAAAAATAAATAAATTTAAGTTGTGAACCTGATTTGAGATTTCAATGGCGGCCTTCATTTGCCAAAGTCGACAAAATACGAATATGGTTTTGTCCAGTTTTATGCTTGTAGTCGGATCAAACCAAACCTAGGAAGTGGATCTTTATTAGGCCGACGGATTGCAAGAGCCGAGGAAATAGACCCATGATGAACTGGATCAGTGTTTTGCAAATATATTTCCCAATCACAGTCATCAGAGCCTTAGAGGCCCAAAACAATTTCACGGGGCCACGACTAACGATAAAAAACTCCAACATATCATCTCATTAATTTTTTTTTTTAAGATGATGTATCATCTCATTAATGAAGCAAACATTTAAAACCTAGCCATCATCCAGTCGTTGGATCTACTTGGATCCACAATTGAATCATTCCATCTAAGTAGATTTAATAATTGAGTGCAACTGTAGCATGGTACCACAGTTATACCGTAGCCGAATCCTAACCACCAATAAGCATACAAACTAACGAGGCTCGAAATTAAGATCTGAGTTTTAAAAAGATTGTTCTTTACGACTAAAAGTTAAACTTTAACCTCTTAAACATGTTATTTTGGACTCAGTATAATCTTATTTTTTAGGAACCTAAATTTCAATTATTGGTTAGTAATTGACAATAATTTTATGAAACTAATTTGTTTGTTAGTCTCATCATGTTATCTAATAGTGTGTCTTGGATGGTCTTAAATAAGTTTAATGTGTATCCATGCATATATAATATATTGCGAGAGTAAAAGAATGAACATAATCAGTTTAAAAATGCATGCTCTATTTGAAATCTTTATATTAATAAATTGAAGTTTACGAACTTCTTAGAGTGCATTTGAGATTGAAGTTGAACGGCTGTAGGTTGGAGCTTTCAACGTATAATACTAAATTATTTGATAAACACTAACTGATATAACTTGAAAGTTATGTTGATATAATTTTTCACTTGTATAATAAAAAATTTATTATATGTTTAATTATTTTGTCAAAATTATTGTTTAAAATATATGTTTACTACATAGTATTAACTTTTGTTTTACAATCATAGATTTTTTTTCCACAACTCAATTTCAAATAGTATCTTAATCTTCATTAATTCACAACTACACCCAAATCACCAATGGAATTGCTTCTCATAAAATTTGTCTTCCTTGATATAGACTATAGAGACACATCCCATTTGCTAGCACTCTCCAAAGCAAATTTGATCACCACATCTTAGTGCATCTCTCTGTTTATTAAACTTTTTAATCTTTATTAATTCACAGCATTGTCCTCCAGTGCTGCCATCATTCGACTCACTATCATAGGTGGTTTGTGATCCAATGTTAATATTAATTTCCCTTATGAATTCATCCTCATATTCAATTGCATGTCTTCCCAAATCACGCGAACCGAATCTGCAATAAACGGTTAGGTTTGTATTAACACTCGAGTCGTTGGTAATTGAAACTTGAAAACCATGGGATATAGAAATTGACACTGCCAAAACAAGCAGGAGTGCACAATTTTTTAAGGTACTCATGACCCTGAAATAACAAAATATAAATTGTAAAATAAGAAAAAATTACAAACTATTGTGGAGAGAATTCAGAAAACAGGGAAAGAAGAGGTAAGTAGCTGTGTACAGAAAGTGTACAACTTAATATAAAAACCCAACTGAACCAATTCGCAAAAATAAACCAAACCAAAATAATTTAATTTAATTTGGTTCAGATATTTCTGAATCGATCGATTTTAGATATGGAATAGAACCGAACCAAATAAATTAGTACCCACCCTTAAGAAAAACTGAGAAGAAATTAAGGTTTACTGTTAGAATCCTAGTCTTAGATCTGCATTATTTTCTTTTCCGTTAAAGATTAGTTATTGAGTTATTATGTTATTAGGAATTATTATTTTCGTAGGATCTCTTTGGCTTATATAAGGAACTATTGCTACTTTAATAAATAATAAGAATTGCTTCTAAAACTCTCATTTCCTCTCTGGCCACTTCTTCTCACTATTCTTCTCATCAATTCGTCGCTTCTAAAACTGCTATCTCAAGGCAGTAGCCTAACATATGGTATCAGAGCAGTTTTTGTTCTTGGACATAATGACTGTTAAGGAACTGGAAGAAAGGGTGGAGCAATTATCTCATCAATTCAATGAGAAAGTTGAGGTCTTATCCCAACAGTCCAACGACCTCCACAAATTAATCTTAAGTCTCCGCGATCAATTCATCCGGTTTCAAGAAAATCGAAACAACAACCAATCGTTACAAATCAATAATCAACAACCCAAACTTGTAGGTCGTATTGGAGGAGCACTTGTGCAACCTCGCCATATACGGTTGGATTTCCCAGTTTTCAGCGGGAAAAATCTAACAAGCTGGATCTTTCGCTGTGAACAGTATCAGCGATTGGCTGCCTTGCCTGAGACAGATGTGTTGTCACTTGCTATCGGACACCTAGATGGAGACGCGGTACCTTGGTATCACTGGTCAGAGCAAACTATGGGTAACATGACTTGGGCCCAATTCAAATGAGCTCTAGTTACTCGATTTGGAACATTTGAAGACGGTGATGCAGTCGAGTCCATTACTAAACTACGACAGACTGGGATTGTTATTGAATATCAACGACAATTTGAACGATTGGCTGATAGAACTCGGAATCTACCAGAATCATTCTTCATTAGTTGCTTCCTTTCGGGATTACGAGAGGATATTAAAATTGGAGTGCAGATGTTGAAACCTTCAAGTCTCCTACAAACTTTTGAGCTTGCAAGATTCCAAGAAGAATACGCGGTTGTTTCTAATCGAAGGATTCCACCTCGGCCTAGTATGAGCAAGCCATCGCCACCACTCCTTAATTTATCTCCCACAATCACCAAAACTGGGGGGTCATCACAGCCCTCTTTATTAGGCCAACCCCCTCTGGGATTGCCACCATTTCGACGTCTATCAGTTGCCGAACAAACTGAAAGACAAGCCAAATGATTGTGTTTCAATTGTGATGAACAATTTAAGCCTGGGCATTATTGTAAAGCTCCTCAACTTCTATTGCTGGATGCAGATATTGAAGATAAAGATGAACAAGCTGAGGCTTTAGAGGAATTACCAGAAACAGTCGAAGTCTCTTTAAAGGTTCTCACTGGAGCAACCCCACAAAACACCATGCGACTGAAAGGGAATTTAAGAAAACATGGTGTCACTATATTAATAGACTCTGGTTCTACTCACAATTTCCATCCTTGGCTAAGTAATGTGGGTGCCCTGTCACTACTATAACTCAGTTTCAAGTTACTGTAGTTGATGGTGGAGTGATCAGCAGCTCGGGAAAATGTTCTCACGTCCCAGTAAATATTCAAGGCTTCCAATTTCACTTGGATTTCTTCTTACTTCCAGTAAGTGGCTGTGACATTGTGTTGGGTGCTGAGCGGTTACGTTCATTGGGTGCTATATTATGGGACTTCTCAAAGCTAACTATGCAGTTCACTTAGAAAGGCCAAACTATTCAACTCACTAGATATGATTCTCTGCCACCGGCTTTGGTACATCATGGTGAAATTAATAGATTATTGCTTCAAGAAAAGCAAGGCATTTGTTTTCCAGATTATGGCAATAACCACTTCAGTAGCTGATATATCAGCACCTTCAATTATTACTAAGGTCCTAGAGACATATTTTGGCATCTTTGCGGAACCCACCGAACTTCCTCCTGAACGCTTAATTGATCACCGTATTCCATTACTTCCTGGAAGCTCTCCCGTCAATGCGCGACCTTATCGTTATCCTCATTTTCAGAAACAAGAAATTGACCGCTTGATTCGTGAGCTTCATTCGGCATAGTGTTAGTCCATATTCCTCTCCGGTTTTATTAGTTAAAAAGAAATATGGTTCTTGGCGTATGTGTATCGATTATCATGCTCTCAACAAGGTAACCATCAAAGACCGTTATCTGATTCCGGTTGTTGATGAACTATTAGATGAATTACATGGTGCATCATTTTTCAGTAAGTTGGACCTTCGATCGGGCTATCACCATATTCGAGTTCATCCCTCCGATATAGCAAAAACAACTTTCCGTACTCATGATGGCCACTACGAATTTCTTGTGATGCCTTTTGGCCTTTCAAATGCGCCAGCCACATTTCAGAACTTGATGAATGAGATTTTTCGGCCATTCCTTCACAAATTTGTTTTAGTTTTCTTTGATGATATTCTTGTCTACAACATTTCTCTACAGGAGCATGCTCGATACCTCTCTGTTGTCCTTCAATGTTTGCAACAAAATCAACTTTTTGTCAAGCTTTCAAAATGCTGTTTTGCTCAGTCATCTGTTGAATATTTGGGTCATATTGTTTCTGCTACTGGAGTAGCTGTCAATCCTAAAAAGGTTCAGTGCATGCTTGAATGGCCTAAACCTACCACTATCAAAACTTTATGAGGCTTCCTTGGCTTGACAGGATACTACCGTAAATTTGTTGCTGGGTATGGAAAAATTGCTGCTCCCTTAACTAACCTGCTTAAACAAGATTCTTTTACTTGGAGTCATACCGCTGAAGCAGCATTTGATGAGCTACGCCAAGCCATGGCTTTCACTCCAGTTTTAGCCTTGCCGAATTTCACCAAACCTTTTTTTATAGAATGCGATGCTTCTGGTCGGGGAATCGGAGCAGTCCTCGTGCAAGAGGGCCGTCCAATCGCTTATATTAGCAAAGCCTTATCTAGAAAAAACTTAGCCATGTCCACATACGACAAAGAAATGCTTGCTATTGTCTTTGCCGTGCAAAAATGGCGTACGTATCTTATGGGACAACATTTCAAAATTATTAGGGACCATTGCAGCCTTAAGTATTTCCATGATCAGCGCATTTCCTCTCCGGAACAGCAGCTGTGGTTGTCTAAACTCTTAGGCTTTGATTATGAAATTATTTATAGGAAGGGAGTTGAATATTCAGTTGCGGATGCTTTGTCTCATCGCTTCGAAGACTCATATTTCCATGTCATTTCTTCCCCAATATTTTCTCATCTTACCGACATCAAGCAAGAGTACAAAGCCGACCCAGCCCTGTCACTTCTTATCGCCCGTCTTCAGTCATCTCAATCTGTTCTTAATTATTCCTATGATGGCTCCATTTTACGATACAAGGTTCGGATTGTTCTTCCTTCTGCTTCCGTTAAGTGCCAGCACATTTTACAAGAATTTCATGCCTCTCCAACTGGCGGTCATTTGGGATTCCTACGCACTTACAAAAGACTCAAAGCGAGTTTCTACTGGAAAGAGTTAAAAAGGGCTACTAAATTATTTGTTGCTGAATGTGATGTTTGTCAACGAAACAAGGCTAAAACTGTGCATCCTTCCGGGTTGCTTCAACCTTTGCCCATCCCTGATAAAATTTGGGAAGATATCTCCATGGATTTTATTGATAGTCTTCCACCTTCTAAAGGCAAAACATCTATTTTTATTGTGGTAGATCGTTTGTCCAAGTACACTCATTTCAATGCCTTATCCCATCCTTATACAGCCGCTCTTGTCGCTAAAATTTTTGTGCGGGATGTTGCTAAATTGCACAGAATGCCTCGCGCCATTGTCAGCGACCGTGATCCTATCTTTCTTATTCAATTTTGAGAGGAATTCTTTCAATTACAAGGCAGTTCTTTATGCCGCAGCTCTGCTTATCATCCTCAAACGGATGGCCAAACCGAAGTCGTTAATCGCTTCTTGGAAGGATATTTGAGGTGTTTTGCTAGTCACCAGCCTTCTACATGGACTAACTGGTTGCCTTGGGCTGAATGGTGGTATAATACTACATTTCATTCTGCTATCCAACTGATTCCCTTTGAAGCAGTCTATGGTCGGCCCCCACTCGAATCGAATCTTATTTGCCTGGCACAACTAATGTTCATGCTGTTGACTTGGCTCTCTGCGATAGGGATTTGATTTTACGTCTTCTTAAAGATAATATGGAAGTTGCTCAGTCACGAATAAAGTTTTTTGCTGACAAAAAACGTACAGAACGAGTATTTGCTGACGGGGATTGGGTGTATCTTCGTCTTCAACCTTATCAGCAGTCCACTTTGCATCCTAATGGTACTCATAAGTTATCTCCGCGTTATTATGATCCTTTCCGGATTCTTTCTCGCATTGGCACTGTGGCTAACAAATTGGATCTTCCAGCTACAAGCAAGGTTCATCATGTTTTTCATGTTTCATGCTTAAAGAGGAAACTTAGGGTTCATACACCATCACAATAGCTTCCTGATTCTCCTTATGTTGTTGCTTGGGAATGGCAGCCCTTGGCCATTTTGGATCGTGGAATTTTCAAACACAACAATCGCCCTATTACTAAGCTCCTTGTTTAGTGGCAAGGTCAGTCTAAGGAAGAGGCTACTTGGGAGGAATGTTCTGAGTTCGCGGCCCGTTTTCCTTCTTTCCAGCTTGTGGACAAGCTGCCTTCTTAGGGGGAAGGGATGTTAGAATCCTAGTCTTAGATCTGCATTATTTCCTTTTCCGTTAAGGATTAATTATTGAGTTATTATGTTATTAGAAATTATTATTTTCGTAGGATCTCTTTGGCTTATATAAGGAACTGTTGCTACTTTAATAAATAATAAGACTTGCTTCTAAAACTCTCGTTTCCCCTTTGGCCACTTCTTCTCACTATTCTTCTCATCAATTCGTCGCTTCTAAAACTGCTATCTCAAGGCAATAACCTAACATACATAAAAAAATAAATTTTATATTCCAAATATCCAAGAGTTTTAAATGTGTAAATTTCTAATTATCTTTTTAATTGTTTAAACTTGAATTGCCCTCAAACCAACTCAATTAACAATTATAACATTTTTTCAAGTCAACATTAGTCAGCAATTAGATTTAATGAATCTTTAGAGCACCGGGACACATTGAGGCTTTCATAACGTTAGAGATGGATTGAGTTGTCATTTTATGTGGAGTTAACTAAAATATATCCATGGAGGGGGGGGGGTGGGGGGGGGGGGGGGGGGGGGGGGGGGGGGGGGGGGGGGGGGGGGGGGGGGGGGGGGGGGGGGGGGGGGGGGGGGGGGGGGGGGGGGGGGGGGGGGGGGGGGGGGGGAGAAATAGACTTAAGTTTACGAACTCTTTTTATTATTCATGAAGTTTTAGCTTGAAAAATCTTCATTCAAATTCACAACTGTAGCCAAGAAAATTGCTTTCTATCAGCGTCAAGTTCCTTGATATAGAGATAAATTCCATCTTTATGCACTTTCCAAGGGCACTTTTGATTACCGCACCTTACCGCAGCTCTTCTTTCATCAAACATCTTATAGTGTCCTCTCACGTTAGCAAAACTCAAATCACAATCATAGATGAGAGATGAACCAATGTCAATTCTGAATTCCCAGTTGAAATCACCTCCATGTTGGATTATGTGGCTGCCCAAATCTTCGTCGCTGGATTTGCAGGGAACCATTAGCTTCGTATCAACATCCAAGTAGTTGATAATATAAACTCGGAAACTTTCAAAGGACTCATTTCTATTTTTCTTTCAAATTTGAAGATGGTAAAAGATGTCTTGATATTGGCCTTTAAAGAACAAAAAATAAATTGCGGGGAAAAAAAAATTGGTGGCAATAATCCAAGGTGATGACAAGCTAATGAAGCTAGTATAGAGATCCAGAAAATAAGGTAATGACAGCAGATACTTATACACGAAAGGCTACGACTGAGTTCAAATTAATATGAACTGCTCAAATCTGATATGTACCTCAAGGAATGATTTGGAAATTAAAGCAACAATAATGGTGTACAAGAATGAAATACAAGAGATACTATACTAACCTGCAATAAGTCTGATACATTTAACAAGAAGTTAGATCCTTCTCTGGTTAGCACCATTCTCAGCATTAATTCCCCAGATTGCTATGCAACTCATGTTCATCATCTTGGATGTTCAATGCTTGCGGAGAACTTGCCAGAAGAGAGATGAGAAGCACAGCCACTATCAGTCAGGCCAACCAACTGAGAAATTGCATCTTCAAGGCGAGACAGCTGAGTCGAGATTTTTTCCTGAAGCTCAGTGGAGTCGAACTCGTTCTGCTGCCACTGGGATATGCCGTCACCAATGACCTTCAGACCATTCTGCAGCAATTCCATTCCTTTGCATATCCCATCAGGAAGTTTTCTTCTCTTGTTAGACTGGTTCTCATCATCAATTTCCATGCTTTCACATGCCATAGGTTCTAATTCGATATTTGAGATAGTTCGGATTCTTTTTCTGAGCATTTGGCCTTCCCTCATAAGTAACTCTATCTGCTCAGCACTATGCATGACAGTATGAAGAGCCAGATCCTTGTCAAGAAAGGCCTTGATCTCCAACATAAATCTATCCATATTTGGCTCAGTTCCTGACACTAAATCATACGAAAGAGCTGCATCTTCGATCATAAATTTCCAGAGCTGATCACAAGCAGTACGTTGAGCGAAATATCCAAATGCTACAAGAGCCAGATGAATCAGGTTCCAGTGCCGTTCTCTGAAGAGCATGTGGTACAACTCCCGTGCAGCACAGCTCTTTGCACAATCATCGCTTTCTGACAACTTCATGTGAGCACATCCCGCCATGAAAAAAGCCAGTTGTGATTTGCATTGAAGCAATTGAATATCAGAGGCTGATTGACCTGAGTTAAACAGGCCTTGAAGCTCAAAAATGACTTTATCCATCTCATCAGATGCATATAGATACTTCATATTCGAAATCATCCCTAGTATTTCACTCAAAAGCTTACTGTAATGGTCCTTCATCAATTTCTCCGCAGGATTTCTATATCTATGAATAATAGCAACTAAAAACTTCAGGGTCTTCATGTCGGTATCAGATATACTGACCTGTCTACAGCACGTGATATCATCAGTTAATATCATTATAAATAAAAAATTAAGGAAAAATTTTCAGAAAAGCAGGTCTAATTTTACCTCAAGAAGTTCACAAGCACAAAGCAGAACTAAATTGGATAAGGATTTCTTACAGTTGAGAAAAGAAGTTAGTGATATTAAATCAAGTGAAAGAAAGTAATTCCGGCCCAAGGAGTAGTCGGGGTAAAGAATTTATATTTCTGAAGTAATTCAAACAATTTTGAAATTTTTGTAAAACTTGCTATCATTATTTTCTAAAATTGACGGCAAATATTGATTTTTCCACCCAAGAAATTGGGACCTCGACCAACAAAGTCTATGGCGCATAAGACTTGATTATCACTTTGACTGAAAAAACTCCTTTAGTTATAAAGTAAAAAAATATGTTTTACTTACAGGGACTGCAAACAGGCAGAAAGAGCAAAAACTGGGACCCCATATACACCAGAAGTAGGGGCACTTAATGAAGTGTCATCAAACCTCTCAATGAAGCTAAAGTAATCTGTAATGAGTTTTTGTTTGGCCAGGCTTCTTAGGTTCTCTGACAGCATATTCACTGGAAAGCCTTCCAAGAGCAGAGCTACATACATAATTGATGATGATTGAGATCTGTCGTCACCAACAATGTGGTTGTAAACTTTATCTACCACAGATTGGCCGCTATAAGTAAGAAGTATGGAAATTGATCTTGCCATTTTTCTTAGAGTAGAACCAGGAACAAGAACAGATTCTGAAGATATTAAGGACTTCATCAGGGCACAAAGTTTAACAATAATGTCATTCATCAAGTCCACTTCAGCATGACTCACCAAAAAGCACCAAAGTTCCATTATAATCTCCCAGCAAGCAAAGTGAGGATGGAAGAAATTTTCTAGCAGAAAAGACATCAATTCCTCCCAAGCAGAACATGAAGACACCACAATCATGAAGGTTTTCAAAGCATGCAAAAAAGCTGACAACAAAGGCTCCCATACTAGTTCCCTGGACTTTCCAGAACCATATAAAACTGGAATTTGGGATGCAAGACTGAAAGAATATACCTCTTCCACAGTTAATACATCCAAAAACCAACCAAGCTTTCTGGTGATTGCTAGTTTCACATCTTCTTCAAGATCAGAAGAATACATTAGGAAACTAAGAAACAACACAACTCGACCAGGCAGTAATGCTCTTGCCCCAGGCAAAGCTTCGCAACTTAAAGAGAATATTTCATCAATTGAAGCTGTCCTATATCTACGACTAGGATCATCATAGACAGAATTTAAGTAATATTCCTCTATGAATAACCAATCCAGAATTTCCAACTTGAGCTCCTGGCTGAGTAGATCTGAATTCAGTAAGGAATTAAGTAAATCGAAGCACAACTTCTCCAAAAGTTCGACCAACACTTCACTGGCAACTTTCGAAACTTTTTCAAGGCTCAGAGATACTCTTAAGGTTGAGATCATAAATACACAGAGGGATATCTCTTTGTATACCAGATACGCTTGGCTTGGAAAGAGGGAAGCTATTTTCACTGCATTAATGAGGTAAAACTTCATAGGAATGAATATCCTTCTAGCATCATTTACAGAGATCGGTTCCTTCAGAGAAGACCAAGCATCAGCTGCACATCTGAGAGATTCATTGACCAGTGAAATTAAAGTTGCAATAATATCTGCTACATTCACCTTCACTGCTAATGTTCCTTTTCCAAGCAAAAGTAAAGTGACCACACCCTTCCAAGACACATTTAGAATTGTTACCAGACTTCCACCGCCATTTGCAGCCAGGATGCCTAATTCACACAACTTTTGTATTGAGCATTTTGTTATGCTTGCAACATGGTTTAGAATTTTGGGCTCTTCACAGCATATACCAACTTTCTCTGTCTCAGATATTGCATCACATGACTCCCAATTCACAGATTGGGAATACTCTTTGCAAAGTCTTATCACCGCATCAATAACGGCCTGTGCAACTTTTAGAATATCCAAGCCAACTGAATTGATTATCTACTTGCAATCGGCAAAGGTTTGTTATCAGCAAAATGCAACAAGTAAATTCTTCAGACTATACAAAAAGACACAAACAGGATAAAAATTTACAATCAATAACTTTTCACACAACATTGTATTATGGAAAAGGAGTAATTACATTGTCCAGCTTTAAAATATTTAAAAACTATGAACTTGTAAAATTCAGGCAGCTAAAATATTCTTTCTGAAACAGAAAAAAAAGGCATTTTTGTTATTCCCCAAATTTCAAAAGAGTAGACATCTGATACATTTTAGGATAATTGAAAGGAAACAATGGAGCCTTTGCAATGACAGTTAGAAAATATCTACCCAGTGAACTTTGAAATAAGTTCTGCAATAGGTACAACTACAGAAAATTTTTCTTACTACGAAGTACATATAGCAAAATCACAAAAGAGCCAAGCAGCACATTTTAACATAGGCCTCTAACTCTTTTCAAGTGTTACTCGTGCGAGAGAACGAACAAAGAAAAGTGCTCTGCTTTCATTCTCAAGTTGTTACCAAATCTACAATAAACTAGAACAAGCGCAATAAAATTCTTAAGAGACAAAAAAAAAATGCCAGAGCAAAGGCCAACAATTCAAGCATTAATTTTACTGAAGGTGAATAAAATTACCTTACTCTCTGATATTGCATCTTTTGTTAAACTTAACTGTTCCAGAGTAAATTTCTCAACAATAGTCATTGATGTCTCATTTTCTGAAATAGGATATCTCATAAGAGCAGTAAAACTAGCAGCAGAGAATATCAAAAAGTCTGAAAGCAGCTGCAAAAATATAATTTAATATGTCAAGTTCCGTAACGTAACTTATTTGGCACATGTCAAAAGAACAGATATCATGCTCACAACAAGCCTCATTAAAATTTGAGAAATTGAACAAAATACGAATTTTACATGTTCCGTGTAAGCAGAAACTTCATATCTTCACAAAAAAAATTCTTACAAAAAAATGAAAAAGTTTCTCATTGCAAAGAAAAGAGATTCAGAATTGACTACTCCATTAATTTTACATCAGCAAGATTTAACCATAGATGAATATGCATACAGAATGCAAAGGAGCATTAATGACACATTGAAGATGGACATACAGCAGTTCACAGACACATTATAACTGCTTCTCAATAGTCTGAGTCTGATTAGGGCCAATTCCTGGTCCACATTACCACTTCATTAGATGACCAGTAGTTGCAAGATATAATATGACTCCACCCACATCAATACCATTGCATACTCGTATAACAAGGAAAGCCACAGAAAGGTTGATATTTTAAATACACCATAAGAGAAGTGACATACATGATGATCTTAGACTTCAGACAATAATTGGAGCTCCATTTCATTGTTATAACATCTGAGCTTAGCTACAACCTAAATAAAACAATATAACATAAAATTCAATCGTATGTAGCAATTACTTACAATTTAATTTCAAAACTTATGCATATCATTCTGAGATTGGAAGTGCAGTGTACCAACAAAGCCAAGAATCAAGTTTCATCTACCTGAAAGAAGAAGCTACAATGCTCTTCCTCCTGAGACTCCGCTTGTGACATTCGAGTCATCTTCAAATGCTTCCCACACCATACACTTGCCTAATTCCACAGGCACAGCTCAATAAGAAAAAGAGTACAAATACGAACCAATTACACATAAATTATTAAAAAAATTACACATAAATTATTAAAAAAATTACACATAAATTATTTTTTTTTTAAAAAGCATAAGCATACCTTTATTCCTAAATTGAGAAATTGTACTAAGCAGTCCCATAGATCGGAATCGACATACTTAGCAGCCACACCCAGTATATTCTTATTTAACATACACTGTGATAAATCCAAACAAGTAAAATCTTCCCAAAATGTCTTGGAAGTCAAAGTTAAGGTCATTTAAAATCACTAAGGTACACATTAAATCATCAAAATAAGTCTTACAAATTAACAATTAATGTGATAAATTAAGGATACGGTAAGACAGTCAATGAGATAAGCCACGTCAGATTTATCTGATAAATCTAAATTCCTCAATTCTTTAAGCAGCTGAACGCGATTCTCAACGACCTGTTGATTTTACGTAATTCTTGGAATTAATCGTTAATTAATTGAAATAATTAACAGTTAGGGTTTAAAGAAGCTTACTTCTGAAGATTCGATTGACTCTATTAGACTCTGCAGCTCGTTGCTTGAGCATTTTCCCTCCATTTCCGCGCTTCTGTGTTTAATTTCCGTCTCTGTATTACTATTTGGCGGCTTTTCGTATAAATCCGAAAATTGGTAAGTGCTACGTTACATATAACCACGTAAAATTATAGGACCCTTAGTTTATGCGGTTGAGATGGGTTGAATATGTTATATTAAATGTAAATTAGAAACTCCAAAAATTTATTTTGCCTCGATTTCCCGCTCGGAACTTCTTTAAATTACGATTATACCCTACGAACTAAGTCATCGGAAGCATGCATTTGGAACAAGTTTGGATACAGATGTAAAAGTATAATGTTGGGCTCTTGCCCTCCGTTTCACGGTCCAGCCCAGAAGCCAGAGTCACGTGCCGCAATCATGAATTTGGATGTCATTTTCCAATTTACTGCAGCGACACAATATATATATATATATATATATAAAGTTATGATTTGAGAAGTTGTTGTGGCATCACTATTTTATTTTTTTATATATTTTTTATTATTTAATAAATAGAGATTTTTATTTTTAAATTTAGTTTTTCATCTTTTCATAATTAATTTGATTGTATTTAACTGATTTAATAAATAGTAACTTTATTAATATATATCATTCTTCATCTTTTTATATTTTCTATTATCTAAAATATCTAAAATATTGGTGGATATTCTTTGTACTTTTTTTCTCTTTCTATTTAAATTCAACAATATGTAATCATTAATAATAATTAATTATAAGTCTTTTGAAATATTTATTTATTTTATTATGCTAGCAATTAAACTTTAGTGGCATAAAATACATGAATTAATTAACATAGGAAGAGAGGTTCTTTCATAGTTATATATATAATATATATATATATATATAAAGTTGGGACTAAAGGAGGTGGTGTGTCATCACTATTTCTCATCTTTTTATATTATCTATTATCTAATAAATTAGTTGATATTAAAAAATAATTACATTACAAAATATTAAAAATAAAAAATAATTATTAGATTATAAAAGATTATATGTCTCTTCCTCTTTCTATTTAAATTCAACAATATGTAACCATTAATAATAATTAATTATAAGTCTTCAAACATTAATTTATTTTATTATTCCAACAATTAAACTTTAGTGGCTTAAATATATCAATTAATTAATATAGGAAGGAATTTTCCTTCATCTTCCCTCAATAATGCCATTAGGGTCTAATTTTAATGTTATAATCTCATATTTAATTATGCAACCTTTTGTTTAGTGCCTTTTGACTTCTTCAAACTCTATAAATATTAAGTAGTTAAGATTTGTGGCATTATTATTTCTCATCTTTTTATATTCTCTATAATCTAATATATTAGTTGAGATTAAAAAATAATTACATTACAAAATATTAAAAATAGAAAATAATTAGTAGATTATAAAAGATTACATGTCTCTTCTTCTTTCTATTTAAATTCAACAATATGTAACCATTAATAATAAATTAATTATAGTTTTGAAACATTCATTTATTTTATTAAGCCAGCAACTAAACTTTAGTGGTTTAAAATACATCAACTAATTAATATTGTAAGGAAGGTTCTTTCATCTTCCCTCACCAATACCACTAGGACTTAATTTTAATGTCATAATTTCATATTTAATTATGCAATATTTTATTTAGTGTCTTTTATCTTCTTCAAACTATATAAATATTAAATATTTAAGATTTGTTATGTTTGAGTTTTTTTTAATTATTTAACCAACATCCTCTTCAGAAATGTTCTTGTGTTTTTATTTTTTGACTTATTTAAATTTTTTATTGTGTACTTCATGGAATATTCTTTTCTTTATGAGTTAAACAATGATAAAGATAGTTGGATGATAAGGGTTAGGCTTTGTAAAATGTGGGAGTCTGTTAATACCAAGAAGAATGGAGAGTTGATTAGTGTGAACATAATTTTATTGATGAAAAGGTTGTGCTTTTTTTCTTTGTACCATAATTTTATTGGTAGATATTCTTTGTACTTTTTTTCTCTTTCTATTTAAATTCAACAATATGTAATCATTAATAATAATTAATTATAAGTCTTTTGAAACATTTATTTATTTTATTATGCTAGCAATTAAACTTTAGTGGCTTAAAATATATGAATTAATTAACATAGGAAAAGAGATTCTTTCATTTTCCCTCAACAATGCCACTAAGGCCTAATTTTAATGCCATAATCTCATATTTAATTATGCAACCTTTTGTTGAGTGTCTTTTGGCTTCTTCAAAATTTATTATGCTATCAATTAAACTTTAGTACCTTAAAATACATCACCTAATTAACATAGGAAGAGAGGTTCTTTCATCTTCTTTCAACCTCATCTTCCTTCAACATCATCTTTTTATATTCTCTATTATCTAAAATATCTAAAATATTGGTGGATATTCTTTGTACTTTTTTTCTCTTTCTATTTAAATTCAACAATATGTAATCATTAATAATAATTAATTATAAGTCTTTTGAAACATTTATTTATTTTATTATGCTAGCAATTAAACTTTAGTGGCTTAAAATATATGAATTAATTAACATAGGAAAAGAGGTTCTTTCATTTTCCCTCAACAATGACACTAAGGCCTAATTTTAATGCCATAATCTCATATTTAATTATGCAACCTTTTGTTGAGTGTCTTTTGGCTTCTTCAAAATTTATTATGCTATCAATTAAACTTTAGTGCCTTAAAATACATCACCTAATTAACATAGGAAGAGAGGTTCTTTCATCTTCCTTCAACCTCATCTTTTTATATTCTCTATTATCTAAAATATCTAAAATATTGGTGGATATTCTTTGTACATATATCATATTATGACACTAAAAAAAATAAAGATAAAAAATATATTAATAATAAAGATATCAGTTAATATATAATTATCTAATAAATTGGTTGAAATTAAAAAATAATTACATTATAAAATATTAAAATAGAAAATAATTATTAGATTATAAATGATTACATGTCTTTTCCTCTTTCTATTTAAATTCAACAATTTGTAACCATTAATAATAATTAATTATAAGTCTTGAAACATTCATTTATTTTATTATGCAAACAATTAAATTTTAGTGGCTTAAAATACATCAATTAATTAATATAGGAAGGAAGGTTCCTTCATCTTCCCTCAACAATGCCATTAGAGCCTAATTTTAATAAAATAATCTCATATTTAATTATTCAATCTTTTGTTTAGTACCTTTTGGCTTCTTCAAACTCCATAAACATTAAATATTTAAGATTTGTGGCATCATTATTTCTCATCTTTTTTTATTCTCTATTATCTAATATATTGGTTGAGATTAAAAAATAATTACATTACAAAATATTAAAAATAGAAAATAATTAATAGATTATAAAAGATTACATGTCTCTTCCTCTTTCTATTTAAATTCAACAATACGTAACAATTAATAATAAATTAATTATAAATCTTGAAACATTTATTTATTTTATTAAGCCGACAACTAAATTTTAGTGGTTTAAAATACATCAACTAATTATTATAGGAAGGAAGGTTCTTTCATCTTCCCTCACCAATGCCATTAGGACCTAATTTTAATGTTATAATCTTATATTTAATTATGCAACTTTTTATTTAGTGTCTTTTGACTTCTTCAAACTATATAAATATTAAGCATTTAAGATTTGTTATGTTTAAGTTTTTTTTTATTTAACGAACATCCTCTTTAAAAATGTTATTGTGTTTTTATTTTTTGACTTATTTAAATTTATAGTATTGTGTGCTTCATGTAGTACTCTTTTCTTCATGAGTTAAACAATGATAAAGATAGTTGGATGATAAGGGTTAGGCTTTGTAAGATATTAGAGTCTGTTAATACCAAGAAAAATAGAGAGTTGATTAGTGTGAATATGATTGTTATTGATGAAAATGTTGTGTACACTTAACTATACACATTAATATATTTTTTTAATATTAACAAACAAATAATAAACTTTCATAAATAACATTAGTTTTCTAAGGTTTCGTCATCTTTAAAAAAAAAATTCATATTTTTTTATCAGTTTCATCGAATGCAAAGTAATAAAAAAAGATAATACTAAATTCTTTTTTTAAAAACCGCACGAAGTGCGGTTCTATTTCATAATTACAAAATAAATATGGGTCCCGTTATATTAGAATTATTTTAAAATATAATATATTTTTTTATAATCACATGATTAAAATTATAATAATATTTTTTTATAATCATACGATTAAAATTATAATAAATATTTTTATTATTTATTATTTTACATATATGATTGTGATTCGTGCTTTATCTTAGAGCAATTCTATAATAGCCATAACTAATAAATAAATATTTTCTTCGAAATAAACTTTGAGGAATGAAGATAAATCATACATACACATAAATATAAATAATAGATAAAATTTAACGTTTTTTGACATTTGACCTACATCAATAAAACAATGATAGAGTCACATGGAGGGGACAGTTGTCCTACGAGTCTTAATTTTTTCAAAACATTTTTTTAAAAAATTCAACAAAAAATATTATTTGTCCTACTAAAATTTTTAATTAGTCCTGATCTACTTGAAATATTATGCAAAATATAGGCTCAAAATTAAAATATCATCATTAAAATCACTATAAATTAGTATTGTTATATCCAAAGTTACATTAAAACACTGTTGATGCTTAAATCCGCTCGCTTTTTGACCGACCAGATTCTTTCACCAACGTTTGTGTTGTCAGCTGCTGCTCGGATCACTGGGGTGGAATCTCCTTCCTTTCTCTTACTAGACCTGCGTTCACAAAAAACGGATCAGAGACGCCGGTGGTTTTGCCGGCGTAAACCCTCCGATGCCTAAGTTAGCACAAGGTGTTTACGGGAAAACAGTGTAATTCGGATTCAAGAAGGGTTTCTAACTTGTTTTGTAAGAAAAAAGGTCTGATTGCAATTTGGCAGCGTTTTCCCTCTCTTAATTTTTGTCTCTCCTTTCTTCATCGATTTTTCCTCCTTTTATAGCCGTTATCCCACGTTCCCCTTCAGTTTTCATCCCTCCTTTTTCGGGTAGTGGCCTTTCCCGAAGCTTTAAATGCTCTTAAATGCTACATCATGGGTAAACGTGGGGTATCGCATCTCTCGTAACGGTTCTGGGAAAAGCGCAAACGCCGTAATTCTGTGGGATCGTGTTCCCGCTTTTTCAGGAGACGGGTATCGGCTCGGTATACACCTCTGGTCAGTATCCGTCTCTGATCGGCTCATGCTGCCCCCTGCTCTGCTCGTACCGTACCACTTGGCTGAGGTGATTCATGCCGGGGTGGGAATAGTAGCATGGCCGACCTGGTATTGTTATTTGTTCAACACTAGTCCCCCAGTTTCTGGTCTTATGAGTGAAATGAGTCAAGAGTAGAAATTGATAGTCAAATCTTACCAACCCGAGGGCTTCTTCTCTGGCCTTCTATCTACCGGGACGGACCTGAGGTACCCTTTTTCTTCATGGGAGATTTTGACCTGAGCATAGGCCTAAATGAGCACGTCCATTACGTATCTGGGCTTGCTCTAGTCTGGCCTCTTGTAGCGGTTAGTGACGTGGCGCTTCCCAACTCTTCATATTTTGAAATTTGAAATGATGGGTTATCCTTCCTCGATATGTGGTGAGTGAGCTGGCATATCCCATCACTTAAATGCTTCCGTTTCCCCCCTTTTCATTCCAAATCCCTAGACTAAAATCATCATCGTTTTGTTACTCGTCTCTCTGTCGTTAACTTACCCCCTTTCTGAACTTTACTCACTTTCTGAACTTTACTCATACTTCCTGCGCCCGAAATTTCTACTTGCTGGTTTTTTCTCTGTCACGGCTGCGCTACTAGGGCCAGTTCATTTCAGGTATTGCTTTTAATCTCTTCTCTGGTTGTTGTTGATTGGGTTCCGTGTTGCTCCCTTTTGTATCCGTATATTCGAGTTTGTTTTGGTTTTCTTTTGGGACTCCGGTATGTCAAATCGGAGAAGGAAGTTGATTGCAGACGAGGGTGACGAAGAATCTGGGGATTCAGACCTTAACTTGCCCATACCCACAGATTTTTTGAATCCCTCTCGTAGTGTAGGCTTATCCCATAGTAGGGATATCCCTGAGTACCCACGTCATTTGGCAATTTCACCCTCCCCTGAATTAGAGCTTGTAGGAAATAGGGGGGGACCTGAGTCGGGCTTTAGTGAGAACCATAGTTCTGGTGGGGTCGGGGTTCCTTAGGAGCGGGTGATAGTGAGGGAAGCAGCTCCGAGCCGAGCTGACCTATTGAGAAACGAAATCTTGGGCATATGATAGAGGCAGATTCTTACCCCATTGATCATATAGCCTGTGCCACCACCCAAGATGATCTGTTCAAGCTTAGGAACCTCTATGATATTCCTAAGGAGGTTCTCCTTGTGGTTCCTGGGAAAGGTGATGTGCCTAGTCGGCCTCCGCGGGGGTACGTGACCATGCACCTGGAGAGCTTCAAACTAGGAGCTCGGCTGCCTCTTCAGCGCTATTTTGCCAGGATTTTGGGGGGTATGCACCTGGCCCCAGGTCAGCTACACCCAAACGGGTGGAGGGTTCTCTCGGCTATGTTTGTGTTGTGGGAGAGATGTGGGTTGGAGGAGCCCTCCCTTGTTGAGGTGAAGCATTTGTATCAGCTGCGGAGCAGCCCAAGGGAGGCGGGCTGGTACTACTTCATGTCCAGCTCTGCGAAGAGAAAGCCCATCACCGGTTTCCCCTCCTCGTGCAAAAATTGGAAGAACAAATTCTTCTTTGCTGGGGGAGATTGGTGTCCAGCAGTTCGGTCGTTGGGTGGTGACATTTACCTTCCAACGCAATTTGTCACCCCAGGTCGTTCATTTTTGCCTACATTCTTTCTTGAATTGTCACTTATTGGGTTCTTTAACCTTGTCTGTTTTTTCAGAATCGTGGGGCTTGGTTAAAACTCTCGAGGACCGACCTTTGCTCCAGGTGGAAACCGCTCTGGTGAACGCGTCTACTTGTCAAGACCTCCTGTCACCAACAAACCTGGTCGGTTCGGGCTTAGTAGATATTGCCGCTGGGATGGACAACAAGATCCTCAGCGCAATGAGCAGAAAGTGTGGTCGGGCATCGAGCAGCTCCAGCCACCCTCCTCCTCCTCCGAAGAAGTCCAGTGCCGGTCCCTCTAAAGCTCCAGTTCCTGCTCTGCCCCCTCTTCCACCTCGTAAGAGTAGTGGGGAGAAAACTTCCGACAAGAGTCCTGAGGTCAGCTTACAATCCGGGGACCGATCTTCTCCTCTTCCATCTCGGGATCAGGGTGACTATCTGAGCCCGTACCAAAAGGATTACAAGAGATCGGTTGGGCCCAAGATGGTGAAGGACATCGAGAGTATGGAACTCTCCGAGTTAGCTGCCTCTGTTCAAAGGGTTTCCTTCAGGCTGGCCACCATGGTTTCGTGTTACAAGAACGCGTCCATACGCCATGAGAGGAAGCTTCAAGCTGATAATCAAGAGCTGAGGAAGAAGGCTGAATCTGCTGATCGCTCCAAGGAGAAACTGGCCGAGCTGAACAAGCAGATTATGGAGCTGGAGGAGAAAACTGCAATTACTGAGTCCACTGCCTTCAAGCTTGAGGGTGAGTTGGGCAGCCTGAAGTCGGACCTTTAGGTAACTCAAAGTGAAAGAGATACTCTGAGGACTACCCTTGAGGGAGAAATCAAATCCCTAACTGAACAGCTGGCTGAGGAGAAAGGCAAATCCGCTGATGTGGACGACTGGCTGGATGCCGAGTACGACTCTGGGGTTGCTTTCTCCTATAAGTGTATCATGTCCATGCTTAAAGAAGAATATCCCGAGCTGGACATGAGCAAGTTGGAGGCTGGAGTACAGCGGTATATGGCAGAGGTCGGCCAGGCGGACAAGGAGCAGGGTGAGCAGGATCAGCTGGTGGCTCCTTTGGATGGGGTGCAAGAGGGGGAAGCTGGGGGTCGCACTTTCGAAGTGGGTCAAGGGTCTGTGCCTCCTCCTCCCGGTATAGCTGATCTTCCACTTCCAGAGATAGTTGTTCCTTCACCTGTTGAGGCCGTTGACCCTCTTGATCCTTAGGTCCAATTTTGTAAAAACCCTAGATTTTCATTTGCTTTGTAAACATTTGAATGTTTATAAATTTTTAAATGTTCTCTATTGGCTTTCTTGCCTGTTTTTTGCCCATGGGTTGCTTCTGCAAGTTAACTTGACTATTTATCTGATTTTGTCTGCTGGTTCTTTAGTGTACCGAGCATGAATAGGCGTTCGTTTGCCTTAGTAAAATTTTCGCAAAATTTTCTACTGGTCTTTCGATGACCGAGCAGAAGCAGACACTTACTTGCCTTAGTAAAAATTTCGTAAATTTAGCTACTGGTTTTTCATTGACCGAGCAGAAGCAGGCACTTACTTGCCTTAGTAGAAATTTCGTAAATTTAGCTGCTGGTCTTTCATTGACCGAGCAGAAACAGGCACTTACTTGCCTTAATAGAAATTTCATAAATTTAGCTGCCGGTCTTTCATTGACCGAGCAGAAACAGGCACTTACTTGCCTTAGTAGAAATTTCGTAAATTTAGCTGCTGGTCTTTCATTGACCGATCAGAAACAGACACTTACTTGCCTTAGCAGATTTTTGAACGGACTTATTAGCCGGGGGATTTCATGCTGAATTCATCTTTATTGAAACTTGAGTGTATTACAAAAATACTGAATACATACATATGCATTAAGCCATCATGCAGTTAACACAAACAGTTTGTCAAAATGAAGATTTAGTAGAGCACTTTGCTTACTGGAAATACTTCTTCAAGTGCTCGGCATTCCATGACCTCTTCACGTCCCGTCCATCTTGGTATGCCAACTTATAAGCTTCTGGTCCAGTGGCTCGTATTACCCTGTACGGACCCTCCCATTTCGGGCCAAGAGTACCATGGTTGGGATCCCTGGTGTTTTGGTTCACCTTTCTAAGTACCCAATCTCCTGCTCGGAACTGCCTCACGCGTACGTTCTTGTTGTAATAGCGCCTGACCCGTTGCTGACACTGGGCCACTCTCTGCGAGGCCCCTTCCCTTTTCTCCTCAAGCAGGTCCAGGCTTAAGCAGATCTGCTCGTCGTTCTGCTCCTCAGCGAAATATTTCGTTCGATGTGTCCCCACTCCGATTTCTGCTGGGACTACTGCCTCATGACCAAAAGCTAAAGCGAACGGGGTTTCCCCTGTGGCGGTTTTGTGAGTTGTCCGGTAGGCCCATAATACTCCTGGTAGTTCGTCAACCCAAGCTCCCTTCTTCTCCCCCAATCTAGTTTTCAAGAGCTTCTTTATTACTTTATTGGCTGCTTCCACTTGTCCATTTGCCTGGGGATGTGCGGGGGTGCAGAACTTCAGGTCCACCCCCAAATTTTGGCAAAATTCTCTGAAGTTGCCGTTGTCAAATTGTCTCCCATTGTCTGTAATAATGGCATAGGGGATCCAGTATCTGCAGATGATATTCCTCCAAATAAAATCTATTGTCTTCCTCTCCGTGATTTGGCTGAGGACTCCCACTTCTACCCACTTGGTGAAGTAATCTATCGCCACAATTGCATGTGTCGCTGCTCCTCGTCCCTTAGGTAATGGACCAATTAAATCGATTCCCCATTGAGCGAAAGGCCACGGGGATGTCATAGTGGTCAGCTTTTCTGGGGGTTGTGCAGGAACCTCAGAGAAGCTTTGGCAGGTTTTACAGCTCCTTGCCATTCTTTTCGCATCCTGGTGCATGGTTGGCCAAAAGTATCCTTGGCAGAGTGCCTTGAAGGCTAAAGTTCTTGCTCCCGAGTGATTGCCGCATATTCCTTCATGAATCTCCCTCAGTACATAATCTGCTTCTTCATCATCCACACATCTTAACAGGGGTAAGGTGAGCCCTCGGCGATATAGCACTCCATCTAGTAGCGTGTACCTCGCTGCTCGGCATTTTAATATCCTTGCTTGCCTTTTGTCCTCCGGTAAGATTTCATCCCGGACATATGTACGAATCGGATCCATCCATGACTCTCCAATGCTTACTCTCATCACCTCTACCTCCTCTCTTATACTCGGCGAGGTCTTTACCTCTAGTGGAACCGACTTAGGTAATTTCGGATCTGCCGTTGCAGCCATTCTAGCCAGCATATCAGCTCGGTAATTCTCATTTCGGGATATCTGTTTTATCTCCACCTCTTGGAAAAGCCCAACCATCTGCCTTGCTTTCTTCAGATAAAGACCCATCTTCTCTCCCCTTGTTTGGAACTGATCGCTGAGCTGGTTACATACTAGCTGGGAATATGCTCGGATTTCTACCATTTCTGCCCGTAGTGCGTGTGCAAGCCCGAACCCAGTAATGAAGGCCTCGTATTCAGCTTGGTTATTCGTAAGTTGGAACTCGAATTTTACTGCATAGGATACCTCGACCCCTTCTGGGCTCCGTATTACAACTTCTGCTCCGGATCCTTGTTCACTACATGACCCATCGACCATCACCAGCCACACCCCATCTGGCTTCTCCTGCTCTATTGGTTGTGCCTCTGGAATCTCTTCCCCTGGTAGAGCACGGTCAACCATAAAATCGGCCAGGGCTTGGGCTTTGATTGCTCCTCGGGGCTTATAGGACATGTCAAACTCACTTAGCTCTACAGACTATTTTACTAACCGACCAGACGCATCTGGTTTTTGTAGCACTTGCCGGATGGGCTGGTCAGTCATCACCACGATCTGGTGGGCTTGGAAATATGGTCGGAGTTTGCGTGCTACCGTTATCAGAGCCAGCGCCCATTTCTCCGTTAGTGGATATCTGGTCTCTGCATCTACCAGGGCCTTGCTTGTGTAGTATACCGGGTGTTGCTTCCCTTCCTCTTCCCGGACTAAGACCGAGCTGGTAGCCCGCTTGGAGATTGCCAAGTACAAAAGCAGCTGGTCACCCCCTCTCGGAGTTGATAGTAACGGGGCGCGGGCCAGGTACTCCTTCAGCTGTCCAAATGCCTCCTCGCATTCCGGTGTCCATTCCATCTTCTTCCCTTTCTTTATGATTTGGAAAAAAGGGTGACACTTATCAGTGGCTCGCGAAATGAATCGGTTCAATGCTGCCAATTTCCCCGTTAGGCTCTACACCTCCTTAATTATTCGTGGGGACATCATTTCTATCACCGCCCGTATCTTTTCCGGGTTGGCCTCAATCCCTCAGTGGCTCACCAGGTATCCCAAAAATTTGCCCGAGCTGACCCTAAATGCACATTTCTCCGGGTTCAGCTTCATCTCATACCTCCTCAACAATTCGAAGGTCTCTTCCAAGTGCTTCACATGATCTCTCGGTTCTCTTCACTTGGTGATCATGTCATCCACGTATACTTCCATGGTGTGACCGATCAAAGGTTTAAAGACCTTGTTCACCAGCCTTTAATAGGTGGCTCTTGCATTTTTCAGGCCAAAGGGCATCACCCTGTAACAAAACAAACTCATGTTAGTTATAAAGGTGGTGCTTTCCTCATCCTGCTCGTCCATGGGTATCTGGTTGTATCTAGAGAAGGCATCCATGAAACTGAGCAAACTATGATCTGCGGTTGAGTCCACCAACTGATCTATTTTTGGTAGGGGAAAGCTGTCCTTCGGGCATGCCTTATTGAGGTCCGTGAAGTCTACACACATTCTCCACTTAACATTGCCCTTCTTTACTAGTACTACATTGGAAATCCACTCCGGGTACTTGGCTTCCCTTATAAATCCTGCTTTCAACAGCTTTTCCACCTCGGCATTTATGGCCTCGTACCTTTCCTGGTTGAAGCACCTCCTTTTCTGCCTCACCTGCCTTGCCCCTTTCTTGACTGCCAGCTTGTGGCAAGCTACCTCGCGATCAATACCTGGCATATCCTCATGAGACCAGGCAAATATGTCTGCATGGGACTGTAGACTCTTTACCAGCTCGCCTTTTATTGCTTCGTCCAATTCTGATCCGACTTTAACCACTCTGGTCGGGTCACCCCTGCTTACAACAACCCCCTCCAGCTTCTCAACAGGTTCCTGGCGACTATTTTTTGAATCCCCCCGGTTATCTAAAGAGGTAACTTGAAGCGTTTCCTTGGCCGCTGTAGCATAGCAGCTTCTGGCCATTCTCTGGTCGCCTTTAACTACATCAACAACTCCATTTATTCTGTACTTCAGCGCCAGATAATGCGTGGACATTACACATTGGCTTATCCTTATGAACGGTCTCCCCAATATCATCTGATAAGGACTTCTTTCTTCTACCACGACAAAATCCAGCATCATCGTTCTTTCAAACGGTTTCAATCCCACGGTAATTGGGAGTTCGATGATCCCCATGGGCGTTAGCCGTCCTCCTCCAAATCCCTTCAAGGATGTATTCGTCCGTTCCAGCTTCAAGTCTGAAATCCCCATATCATCTAGGGCCGACTTGAACAGAATGTCCACTGAGCTGCCCGTGTCCACCAGTATTCGTCGCAACTCTATACTAGCCACCAATGCTTTAATCACCAGTGCATCCTCATAAGGATATAGAATGCCTTCTTCATCGTCCTCTGTCCACATAATGGGAACTTGCTACACTTTTGCCCTCTTGGCTGCTGGCAAATTGAAAAGCACCTCTTTGCCAGCCATGGCATATCTCTCATAGTTCTTTCGTGCTCTGTTTGAATCCCCGGCCAATGTTGGCCCTCTTGCTATCACCCGGATGGTCGGCTGTTCTCGTTCCAAACCCCTTTCAACTCCCTCATCCCGTGCATATTGTGTTTCAATGACGGGGGACACTCCGTCTACATATTCATCCAAGTACTGGTTCCTCACCAGATCCTCCACCTGAATTTTTAGGTCACAGCATTGGCAGATGGTGTGACCGTGAGTGTTGTGGAATTTGCAGAATCTGCTCTTATCACGTCGGTGAGCGGGTTTTGTTATAGGGGCCGGAGTATACAGCAGACCTCGTCCCTCGATCCTTTCATATAGTTCCTCCATGGAAATTTTTAATGGAGTGTACTGTCTATATGTCACGCTCTGGTCAACCAACTGAACTGCTCGACTATCATGGATGTCAGCTCGAGCTGGTACAGCCGGTAGCTGCTCTGGTCGTCCAGACCTGTAATTATCTGCACTTAACGCCCTAGGAGTGATGTGATAAGGGTGGTCAGCCATCTGCCTGAATTCTCGCTGCCGTTCTGGGATCGGGGGGCCCGGAGGTTGAGCCCGGCTACGTTGGAACTGTTGTGCTCTTGGGGCTATGGGGTAAGGTCGGGACCGAGCTGATATTCCGCCCATCATAGCTGGTACAGCCGGTAGCTGCTCTGGTCGTCCTGACCTGTAATTATCTGCACTTAACGCCCTAGGAGTGATGTGATAAGGGTGGTCAGCCATCTGCCTGAATTCTCGCTGCCGTTCTGGGATCGGGGGGCCCGGAGGTTGAGCCCGGCTACGTTGGAACTGTTGTGCTCTTGGGGCTATGGGGTAAGGTCGGGACCGAGCTGATATTCCGCCCATCAATGAAGAATCTCATGTTCGCTTTTCCAACTCACTCCCTTTCGGAGCTCTTCGTTCCTTTCGCCTCAGCTCTTCCAGCTGTTCACATTTTATTCTTGCCGATTTCTCCTCTTCGATTTCTATATCTCGCCTTGCCTTCTCATACCCGGACGAGTAATTCTGTATGAGGGGGCTTCTTAAGTTATACCACAATCGGCCGATTCTTACACCTTCTTTCAATCCCCTCAACGACTGCGGGTGATTAAAAGCTCCCAGATCCAGCACGGCTCGGTGATACCGTTTTACGAATTCTCGAAGGGATTCATGCTCCTCTTGTTTCATCCCCATCAGCTCCATCATGTCGTCCTCTAGGGCCACTGCCCCTCGGAAATGCTCGGCCAACTCTTGGCACATCTGCTCATACCCCTTTATACTTTCTTAGGGCAGCTTGCGATACCATTCTCGGGCTCGTCCCTCTAGCGTCAACGGGAACACCCGGCACCTCTGAGCTGGTGTCAACCCCTGTACACTCGTCATGTCGTTGAAACGCTCAATGTGCACCAGCGGGTCACTTCACCCGGAGTATTTGAGGTCGGGGAAGCGGAAATCTCTTGGGATTATGGTACTCAAGATCTCAGTTGATAACAGAGATTCTTCATCTAGCATTATCCTCCAGCTCGGGGGCTTTCTCTTGCCCTGCATCTCCTCTATCACCTGCGCCAATTTGCGCACCTCCCCCTCAAATTCTATAGCACGGTCAGGATCACGTGCGGCTATCTGGTCACGCTCCTGCTCGGCGTTCTGCAACCGCTGTCTGAGTTCTCCTTCATCAACACTGGCCCCTCGGCCATTAATTTCCAGTACCCGCCTGGGGCGAGGTTGGTCTCTCTCTTCATCCATGTGTTCCCCTGGAACCCGACCAATACTTCTGTGGGGATGCACCCCAGTAGGTTGATCTGCGGGCGGAGGGATTTCCTCGACTCTACGCCTCCGGAGGCTGGGTTCTGCTCCAGCTTCATCTCTTCCCACAGGGGTTTCACAATCCCTTCTCCGCTCGTCCCGCAGCTCAAACAATATGGCCGCGAGAGTCTCCATTTGTTTCTCCATCCGCTCCAGTCTATCTTGCGTCATCTTCTCGCGAGCTTCATTTGCAATGTCCCGGAGAGTGATTGTCTCCACCGTTTCATTCTCCATATCCAATCGTTTGTTGTTTCTCCGGTAATTACTAGTTTGGCGATAGCTTTTTATTCAGCTCCCCACAGACGGCGCCAAAATGTTGATGCTTAAATCCGCTCGCTTTTTGACCGACCAGATTCTTTCACCAACGTTTGTGTTGTCAGCTGTTGCTCGGATCACTGGGGTGGAATCTTCTTCCTTTCTCTTACTAGACATGCGTTCACAAAAAACGGATCAGAGACGCCGGTGGTTTTGCCGGTGTAAACCCTACGATGCCTAAGTTAGCACAAGGTGTTTACGGGAAAACGGTGTAATTCGGATTAAAGAAGGGTTTCTAACTTGTTTTGTAAGAAAAAAGGTCTGATTGCAATTTGGCAGCGTTTTCCCTCTCTTAATTTTTGTCTCTCCTTTCTTCATCGATTTTTCCTCCTTTTATAGCCGTTATCCCACATTCCCCTTCAGTCTTCATCCCTCCTTTTTCGGGTAGTGGCCTTTCCCGGAGCTTTAAATGCTCTTAAATGCTACATCATGGGTAAACGTGGGGTATCGCATCTCTCGTAACGGTTCTGGGAAAAGCGCAAACGCTGTAATTCTATGGGATCGTGTTCCCGCTTTTTCAGGAGACGAGTATCGGCTCGGTATACACCTCTAGTCAGTATCCGTCTCTGATCGGCTCATGCTGCCCCCTGCTCTGCTCGTACCGTACCACTTGGCTGAGGTGATTCATGCCGGGGTGGGAATAGTAGCATGGCCGACCTGCTATTGTTATTTGTTCAACAAACACTTTAGGGAAATCAAAATTTTTTAAGAAATTAAATTTATTCTCGCCAGATTTTAATTCTGACTATGCTAGTGACGGAAGCGTCTTATCAACCTATCTTCTACGGAGTACTGATACATATTATTACAAAAGATTATTTACATAATCCATAATAAAGAATATAAAAAAATCTTCCTTGCCTGTCTTCCTTCTCGAGCTCCTTGGAGGGAGATTTTTCATTAATTTTCATGCTAGCACATTGGAAAAACTCTATTTTTCTGTAGGTTTACGTAATAGGGTGTGCATGTTCATTGATTCGACGTATTTGATGGCTCTGGGGATAAATGCCATAGATGTAACTGCAAGATTTTAGAATCTGGTCCATGTATGACTAAGGATCCTTTTAATGAAATTAGTTGTTGTAGTTATCATTAGGTATGAATAATTTTGCTAGCTACTCATATGAAAGATATATATATATATATATATATATATATATATGTGTGTGTGTGTGTGTGGGTACACCTAAGTTACATTTAGTGTAACTTACGGTTAGCATGTAAAATTTTATTGAACCCCCTATACTCTATGTTATTTATAATTTATTTGTAAGTATTATAAAACTTTCTGAATTATAAAATTTCGTTTAATCCTATACACTCAATTTTATTTTATTAAAATCCTAAAGTACGAATTCGCCCCCTATAATTTTAAATTTCCAAAATGACCTCCATTTAATTAATAACTATTATTTTATTATAATCATAAATATAATTATATT
>MKYO02026617.1:493361-613220 GCA_002013955.2 Citrus medica | reverse complement strand
AATTAATTATTAATAATAATTATAGTTAATTATTATTATTAACAATTTAAAAAAATTATTACTAATTATTGTTAATAGATTAATTAATTATAACACTTTTTATTCTTGTTATTAATAATAACAATAATAATCTATTTAAAAAATATAATTATATTTATGATTATAATAGAATAATAGTTATAATTATAATTCAGTTGATAATAATTATGTTTTTTTAATTAAATAGAGGTTATTTTGAAAATTTAAAATTATAGGGGGCAAATTCGAACTCTAGGATTTCAATAAAATAAAATTGAGCATAAGGGACTAAATGAAATTTTACACTCCGAAAATTTTATAATACTTACGAATAAAATATAAATAATATAAAGTATGTGGGACTTAATGAATTTTTACATGCTGGCCGTAGGTTACATTGAGTGTAACTTAGGCGAACCCATATATATATATATATATATATAGATAAGATCTTTGTTCAGCGCAACATCATATGCTGAGCGGCTTCTGATTCTTTTGCCTTTTTAATACCTAATGTGTTACAATCGGAAATGGGACTAAGGGCCAGTTTGGGAATGCTGAGCTTTTAAAATAATTGCTGTTAGCTGTGCTGTAGAAATAATCAGTTGTGAAGAGAATCAGTTAAGTGTTTGGTAAATTTTGTTTTAAGAAGTACTGTGAGTTTTGAAAGCAATTATAGACGTTTGGTAAATTTTACTGTCAAACTGTTAAGAGAAAATAAATGACTAAAATATACATAATATAAGATAAAATTTATTTATACATATAAAAACATGTACATATAAATTTTTAATTGTGTATTATAATAATTTTTATTAAAAATAAAATTTATAATATATTGATTTTACTTTTTTATTTTTTTTATCTTTAATCAATTGATAATTAAATTAATAATATAGTGAAACAAATTTAATAATAATTCGACCAACAAATTAATAGTAATAAATTTATATTGATGAATTATAATACAAATTTATTAAAATATTTATTTTGTTTCCAATTTGAATAAGGATAATTTTGGGTTTAGGTAATAATTTTAAGGATATTTATGGAATTGTATTAAATGATAAAATTGATTCTCAAAATCAGAATCTAAAAGCTACTCCTTCATTGTTTTTCAAAATTAGCTGTAGGAGGGGCTGATTTTGACAGAACTGATTTTGATTTTTTTTTTTACCAAACACTAAAACTAACTTTTAAATTTTTAAAATCACTTTTAAACCTCTTAAAAGCAATCCAAAACAGGCCCTAACAATACCCAGCTCCTTTTTCTTTTAAAACTACCCCACATTCCACAAAATTCCCTCCAAAACCGTCCTTTTTCACCGTACACTCTTGTCTCGATACCCAAAATGCCCTCCATGCTCTCCAACAAAAGCAAACGAATCCACATTTCGACGCTAAAGATCAAATCAACCACTCGACAACAAGAGAGAGCACAAAATTCACGAAAAGGTCATGAGAAAAATAATGGATTTCACGTTAACTGAAAACCACTCGACAACAAAAGAGGTCAC
The DNA here is from genome assembly GCA_002013955.2 of Citrus medica. NCBI lineage: Eukaryota > Viridiplantae > Streptophyta > Magnoliopsida > Sapindales > Rutaceae > Citrus > Citrus medica. The sequence continues at coordinate 611,685 of MKYO02026617.1, read as the reverse complement.
AAAATTCACAAAAAATGAAGAGAAAAATAATGGATTTTATGTAAAACAAAAACCACTTGACAACAAGACTGCTCACAAAATTTGCAAAAAATGAAGGAAAAAAATAATGGATTTCACGTTCACCAAAAAAAGCACTGCATAAAAATATAATTAGGGGCCGCCCTACTTTGAATCCACGCCCTTGTCCACTCCCACCCCGACCCCAAATAACATAAATTGAGAGTGGAGGTAGGTTTGGTGATAGTGATATTAAAAAAAATAAAAAGGGTAATAATAGATATTTTAAAATTTTATCTTAAATGATGTGATAATTTTTTTATATTTTTTTAGTGAATTAATTGCATTATTCCACGTTTAATTAATGAATGCTTCATCAGATATAATAAAATTTTGAAATATGTAACATGTACTAAAAAGACAACATAATTTTATCTATAAGTGGATAAACACACTTTTTTTTATCTTATTCACGAGGTATCCTGGGGAGGGCCCTAATTGTGGGAGACACCTTTAAGCCCGTACCACAACCCAGACTAGAAGTTCCTACTCGAACCGGGAGGCACAAGTTCTCCCAACAAAGACAACTTTCTTGCGACTCGAACTGAGGAGCAAACCCAGTCAAGCCACTTAAGAGGGCTCCATTGCCAGTGGAGCCAACACTTTGTTAGTGATAAACACACTTTGTTTGGCATACTTTATTCAATTTCATTAAATTCTAGATTTTTTTCCATAAATAGAAGTATACTATATTTGGCACACTCTTGTTTTGGATAAGAGTTAGAATCAGCGTAGATATTGTTATTATCACAATTCTTTTTTTTTTTTTTGGGGTAAGTGGAAAAAATCTGTAAATATCCAAATTACAACAAAATTCACCCAATTTTTATTGTAAATTGTAATCTCTATACATATAGAATAGGCACTTCACATTTTCTTAACACACATAGAAAAAACACTACAAACTAACAAAGCAATAATCATGAGTTCTTTCACCAAAATTACATTGTTACTAGCTCTTCTTGTTTTGTTTTCATGCATGCTCTTGAGCAAAGCCCTTCCTTTTCATCGTCCAGTTCATATAAAGATTACGAACAAGTTAGGAAATGGCTTGGATCTAACCCTTCATCGCAAGTCCAAAGAGGATGACCTTGTTGAGCATTTACTTCATGAAGAGAAGAGTTATTCCTTTAGCTTTATTCCTAACATTTTTGGAAGTACTCTATTTTACTGTAGTTTCAAACGGAGTGGGCAGGTTCACAGGTTCAACAAATATGATGGCACTAGAGATGAGTGCCATAGATGCAACTGGAGTATATTACAACCTAAAATATGTGTAGCAAAGGATCCTTTTTTCGCAATCACTTGTTATAACTATATATAAAGAATATAACTATATATAAAGAATTGTTCTCCTTGTATGAAATAAAAACTCTATAATAATTGTTGGACAAGATTCTTGTTACATCCTGTTTAAATTTTGTTGCATTTATGAGATTGGATGGGAAAATTATGACGATTTGTTCTATTGATTTTTATTATATCAGAGTAAATTGACGTATCGATCGAGAGGGACTTGTACACTTTTAATCTGTAAATAATACACGAATATACACTCTTTGCAAAAAGATAAAGATTTAACAATGTTTACTTCAAATTGGGTTGCATCCATTTAGTCGATTTATAGTCGTATGGCATGTAAGTAAACAATGATCCGGTTAATTTCTACTGGTGATATGATTTTGTGAAATTTTTGAATATCAAGAGAATAGAATTTGGTTCACTAGTAGAAATGCCGTCATTTGCGACCAAAACACTGGTCGCAGAATATATAATTTTGGTCGCTAAAACTGATCTACGACCAAAAAATGGTTGTCGCAAACTCGCCACATTATGTCTGTCGAGGAATCTTTTCCGCGACCAATCGTTAAATTCGTCACTGATAATGGCTTTCTGTGACCAAAATACATCGTCATAGATTAATTCATCTTTTGTCAATTGTTATATTTTGCGGCTACTTAATTGGTCGCTGATAAGTTTTCTATGACCAATAACTATTGGTCGCGGTTTTCATGTTTCTGAGACAAAATTTAGCTGTCGCAAAATCATGTTTTCTACGATGAGCAATTTTGGTCGTAGATTAATTATTTTCAAGGTAAGGCTGGTTGCAAAAAATTTAAATATAATATTATGTTTTAATTATAATTTTATAAAATTATAATTTATTTAATTTTTCTTTAATAATTAAGACAATTATAACCAACTTCATGAAAGTAGAAAAATTAAATTAAAAGTTATTATTGATAAAAAAAAACACACAAAAAATTTTGCAAATGAAATTACATTATTTAGAACAATTACATAATTGTAACACTTGGAACAATTACATAATTGTAACACTTGGAACAATTACATAATGATCTTCAAATAACATTGTAATATTTGGAACAACTATATTTATTCATAAATTTCTTGATTTTCTTCACCTCCTTGCATCTTGATTTTCTTCACCTCTTTGTATATGATCTTCAATATTTAATTTCTACAAAAAAAAACACAAAGGTTAGTTAACTTCTACACATGATAATTAAATAAAATTATGTAACCAAGAAAAAAAGTTTGTAAGGAAAATAAGCTAGGAAGATAGAGTGAGAACAAGGGAATGAGAATTATAAGAGTGAGAGAACTTAGAGATAAAAATGAAAGAGAGAAGAATAATACAAATATATATAACATGCTTGTCTTTTGCGACCACGTTTAAATTTGGTCGCAAAAACTTGTTCAAATTGAGTTTAATTGTATAAGGCGGTTCAATTTCCGCCAAAATATTTCATTTTTAGCGACCAAATAATTATTTGTCGCAAAACGTATTATAAATATCTTTTTTATTATTTGGTTGGCGGTAGATTACCCGCCAAAATCTTTCGACTTTTTGCGACAACTTGAAAGGGGTCGCAAAAAGTAGATATTTTGAGACGAAAATTTAGTTTTGTCACAAAAAGGAAGTCGTACATTATTTTTATCACTTTCTTTTTTGCGACGAAATCTTGAAGTGGTCGCTGAAAGTATAGAATTTGTGACGACAATTTTTTTGGTCGCTAATAAATTAAAAGTAAATATAATTGGCAAATGTTTTTGCGACGAAAATTGTGTTTGGTCGCAAAAAGTGAGTTTTTGTGATGAACTTAATTTTGGTTACAGAAAAACAAGACATTTAGCGACGAGATTGCCTATGGTCGTAAAAAGTGACATTCTGTGACAAAAATTATATCGTCACAGAAAATGTGGTCGCGAAAGAATATAATTCTTGTAGTGTTTTATGCACAAAAAAATTTTATAAATCCAACTATACATTTAGTCTTATTGTGAATCAAATCGGTAAGTATTCAAAGTGTTCTCCATCTCATTTCTCAATCTCTGAATTGAACGTGGTTAATTACAAATAGTGATGGCTATTTATATCCATGAAGTATATGAATTGGTCATGCATTTAGACACATTCTTTGAACTTTAAGGTATTGTGTGCGTAACACCTTGTGAATTGAATAATGTGATGCACAACTGATAATGTATTTCAAGGCATGTGACACACACACCGCAAATCATGTAGCTACTTTTGTAATGTACTTACTAAAGTTATCAATGTGAAATACACATTACTTTTATTAAAGGGTAGATAAATATATCTCATAACACGTTCCCTTAGATATCCAATACTTGATAATAATTATAGTTAACCGTTGCTAAGAAAAAACTCTATAGAAGTAAAACCTCTATAGAAGAAAAACCTGTAATAAGAAGAAATACAGCTGAATAAATCATAAAGTGGCACTGGACATTCTTGAAAACCGTCTCATTAAAAATGTTTGCCTATAAACTGCAGAGGGACCAAAACTTGGTCAAGAGAAAAAGAGTATAGCATAGATATGCCCATATTTTTCACATAAGTCCTTCTCAAGAAAGATTATACTTCTCTTGATCAGTGCTCTCGACAGGTGCTCAATGCTCCCCTTGATGGTAACAATTAGTAGTTTATTCAAGTGAATACGATATACTATCACTTCACATGTTGATGTAGGGAAACTTCCATTAATAGTTCTACAAAACTCTAATCAAAATGATCTCTTCCACATGTACATACGAGCTTTATAGGATTCATAAAGATTGTTAGGAAATTGGTGGGTGAAGCAGACATGCAGCTAAAATGAAATTGTAAGAAAATAAAGAACAAGCATAAAAATGGACACTAGAATTTACGTGGTTTGGCTTTTAGCCTACGTCCACGGGCGAAAATAGAAGGAAATATTTTACTAGTGAAAAGGAGTTACAAGTATTGTAGTATTTTAGCTCACTTCCCAAAATCCCAATACACCTAAACTCTCAGAACACTAATCACTCAAGAGTTTATTAAACTCTTAATACTCTTAACTCTTAAAGGAAAGAAATGCTTTTCTCTCAATGGAATTGGATGCTAAAATGAGGGTGGGAAGCCCTCTTTATATAGCCAAAATTTTGGCTCTTTTTTTTTTGAACAAGTCAACACGGTACCACCAATAATGGTGGGCCGTGTTGAATGGCATGGCACCGGCCATCTGCCAGCCATGACTTTTAACATTCTCCCACTTGGAGATTAGATTGAGAATCAATCAATCTCCACACCATCCTTTCTGCTTCGCCGTAGTTATGTTGCCTACATTGCTGCTAGGCCACAAGAGGATCTACTCCAGACAAACTTGCCAGTATTGATCGGCTTGGTCAAAATATCTGCTAGGTTATCTTTGGTATGGATTTTCTGCAAATCCACACTTCAATCTTCCACTACTTCACGAACGAAGTGATACTGAACTCCTATGTGCTTTGTCCTGGAATGAAAGGCTGGATTCCTTGCAATGTGCAAGGCACTCTGACTGTCCAAAACACAAGAATTTTCTGTTGTTTGTGCCCGAGCCCCTCCAATAACCTTTGTATCCAAATAACTTCCTTGCAAGCTTGTGTAGTTGCCATGTATTTTGCTTCTGTTGTAGATAAAGCCGTAACGGTCTGCAGTTTCGAAACCCAGCTTACAACTGCTCCTGCAAGGGTAAACACATAACCAGTAGTGGATTTTCTTTTATCAAGATCTCCTGCAAAATCTGAATCCACATAGCCCATGACAATAAACTCTGATCCTCCATAACATAATGCAACATCTGAGGTTCCTCTGATATATCTCAGAATCCTCTTAACATCTATCCAATGCTCTCCACCAGGATTCGCTATGTATCGACTAACTGCTCCCATTGCTTGTGCAATGTCTGGTCTTGTATATATCATAGCGAACATCAAACTTCCCACTGCTGATGCATATGGTACTCGAGACATCTCCTTCCTCTCTACTTTATTGTTAGGACACATACTTGAGAATAATTTGAAATTAACAGGAAGTGGGGTAGAAATTGACTTACAATCTTGCATGTTGAAGCACCGTAAGATTTTCTTCAAGTAATTCTTCTGTGAAAGCCAAATCTTCATGTTATGTCTGTCTCGGTGAATTTGCATCCCTAGAATCTTGTTTTCTGGTCCCAAGTCCTTCATTTCAAACTCCCTAGCCAAGTGTGCCTTCAATTCTTGGACTCGATCTTTGTTGGGGCCTGCTACCAACATGTCATCCACGTACAACAGCAAAATGATGGAATCATTATCTTCAAACCTCTTGTAATATGCACAATGGTCTGAACTGAGTCTGTTGTATCCAAGGCTCATGATGAAGGAATCAAATATCTTATACCAACACCTCGATGCCTGTTTGAGACCGTATAGAGATTTGTTCAACCTGCAAACCAAGTTTTCCTTTCCTATTTCTGCAAAACCTTCTGGTTGGAGCATATATATTTCTTCTTCAAGTTCTCCATGAAGAAATGCAGTTTTCACATCTAACTACTCTAGATGTAAGTCAAATGTAGCACACATCACCAAGATTATTCTGACTGTTGTGAGTCGAACAACCGGAGAAAATATCTCGTTAAAGTCAATATCTTCTTTCTGAGCATATCCTGTCACCACCAATCTTGCACGATACCGCTCCACTTGGTCATTGCCATCACGTTTGATCTTGTAGACCCATTTTTTTCCAATGACTTTTCTTCCACGTGGTAGTGGTACAAGTTACCATGTCTTGTTCTTGTGTAGAGCTTCAATTTCTTCCTGCATTGCTGTCATCCACAAAGCAACATCTAAGCTGTTTAAAGCTTCATGGAAAGTTGAAGGCTCTCTATCCTCTGTTAGAAGACAGTATGCAACGTTGATCTCTGTGACATACTCTGAGTGCCACGTTGGTGGTCGTCTCTCACGAGTTGATCGACGAACTTCTAGAGCCTCAGACTTGACTGGTTCTTGTTCATTGTGTTCTGTTGCTGCTTCAAAAGAATCTAAATCTTCTGGATTATTTTCCACATATACCGGCATAGTTTCTGACTTTTCTTTTACAGTGCTATTATTCTCATCTTTCCTTTGCAGTTGATCTTCTACAAAAATAACATCTCTGCTGATGACGATCTTATGGGCAGTGGGATCCCACAGACGATACCCCTTTACTCCATCAGCATACCCCAAAAAGATACATCTTCTAGATTTTAGATTTAGCTTTGTTCTTTCTTGGGCATTGTACATCACGTACACAGGACATCCAAATGCATGTAGGTAGGAATAATCAGCTGGCTTTCCAGTCCACATCTCCATCGCCGTCTTTAACCCAATATCTGTAGATGGCGACCGATTTACTATATAACAGACAATTTTGGCTACTTCTGCCCAGAATGAATTGGGTAGACTAGCAGTCTTTAACATAGCTCTTATCCGTTCTGTAAGAGTTCTGTTTATCCGCTCCGCCACTCCGTTTTGTTGAGGAGTATATGCCACCGTGAACTGCCTCTGGATACATTCTTGCTTACAGAAAGCAAGAAACACGCCGTCTGTATACTCTCCACCATTATCTGTCCTCAAGCACTTGATCTTTTTACTAGATTCAAGCTCCACCCGCACTTTGTATTCTTTAAACAGTAGAAATACATCTGACTTTTTCTTAATTGGATACACCCAACATCTTCTGGAATAATCATCAATGAAAGTCACCATGTACTTTGCACCTCCCATGGATATATCCGGTGAAATGGTAAACTTACCGATTTGAGCCTCGGAAGTAATTTTCGCTCAAAGAGAATCTTCAAACCTTGTTCAGGCATGTGAGCAAGTTTGAGATGCCACATCATCGTTGATTATTCTCCATTGGATACGACACACGCATCAGCCTCCTGTAATGTTTCTCCTTTAAGCATGAATAGATTAGCACCGATCTTTTCTGCCTTCATCAATACAAGCGCACCTTTAATGATCTTTATAATTTCATTCTCCACATGAGTTTTGTACCCATGACTATCCATTTGTCCCAAAGCAATAGATTTTTCTTCAGGCCGTTGACATATCGTACCTCCCCAATTGTACGAATTGTACCATCAAATATTTTTATTTTGATAGTACCAATACCAGCGATCTCCAAGGCATGATCATCTCCCATATATATAGATTCTCCTGAGATAGGTTCATATGTGTGGAACCATTCTCTCCTAAAGGTCATGTGCCAGGTAGCTTCTGAGTCTATAAGCCAGACATCAGATAGTCGTTTTCTGCCTTCTGAAATAGTTGTTGCCTTGTTGTAGAGAATTTCGCCATCATCTGAGGTACTTGCTACACAACCCTGAGCATTTGATGACTCAAGTTCTTTGCCCTCTCTTCTCTTCTGGTTACTCCAACACTCTTTCTTGACGTGCCCTTTCTTGCCACAGTAGTAGAATTTAATATTCTTTTTACTTCTAAATTTTGATCTACCATGATTTTGACTCCCACTGAAGCCATGTTCCGTTGATCTCCCTCTCGTCACCGATAATGCCTCCGCTTGCTGCGAACTTGCTTGTCTGTTTTCCTTATTTTTCTGCCTGCTCTCCTCATTTAATACGGAGGCTGCAACATCGTTGAAAACTAGACTGTCCACTGGATTATTGTTCGTCAGGTTGATGATGAGTTGATCATACAAATCTGGTAGACTTTGAAGTAGAAGCTCTGCACGTTCATTCTCCTCTATATTATGACTCAACGTTGTGAGTTGTGAAAATAGAGTCTTCAAGGTGTTGATGTGATCGGTCACCATTATAGATTCCGCCATTCGAAGAGTATAGAGTTTCCTCTTCAAGAAGATTTTGTTGTGTAGTGACTTGGCCTCGTACAATTTTGTAAGAGTATCCCATATTTCCTTGACTGTATTTTTCTCTGCCACACTGGATAATACTCCATCTGCAAGTGCCAAGTGTAGATCAGAAATGGCGTTGCCATCTGTCTCGTTCCACTTGTCATCAGTTATCTCCATGGGCCTTTCTCCAATTGCTGCCAAGCAATTATTTTTCCTCAATACAACTTTCATCTTCATTTTCCACAACGAAAAATTATTTCCGTTAAATTTCTCAATTTCATACTTTGCCGCCATTTTGTTGATAAATACCGCACACAAGCTAGTGTACCACCCTGAATAGTTGTGAGTATGTGTGAGAATGCACACCAGGAAAGTTCCCAGGAAAGACTGGAGGGGTCACAATGGTCCCACTTAAAATCCAGACTCCTTAAGCTCTTATCGCCTTTGTGACAGAACTTTCCTAGACATGTACAAAACCACACAGTTGTTTTACTCACACCACTATTCCCTGCTTTGCACCGCAAAATTCTTGGATCGCTCCCACCGTTTCACGTGAATAGCACCGTATACGTGAATAGTATCGTGTACATGAACAGTATCGTATACGTGAATAGTGCCTTATACGTAAATAGTACCTCTTACGTTAACAGTACCCAACTCCAAAAAATACAACCAATAACTCTGATACCACCGTTAGGAAATTGGTGGGTGAAGCAGACACACATTTAAAATGAAATTGTAAGAAAATAAAGAACAAGCACAAAAATTGATACCAGAATTTACGTGGTTCGGCTTTTAGCCTACGTCCACGGGCGAAAACAGAAGTAAATATTTTACTAGTGAAAAGAAGTTAAAAGTATTGTAGTATTTTAGCTCACTTCCCAAAATCTCAATACACCCAAACTCTCAGAACACTAATCACTTAAGAGTTTATTAAACTCTTAATAAAGATAACCTACATATCCATCACCGACACAATCTAAAATTTTTGTTAATTCACAAGATAAGATAATTTTAATAAAAAACTATATTTCAATAGCTACTAGGTGAAGATAAAATTCATCAATGATTGTGTTTTTTATGATTCCACACTTCATGTGTAAATAAAGATATTTTATTATTTTCAGTCTGTATCTCTTCAAAAGGCCTTACAAGATTTTTGATCTCATAAAAAAAATAACGTCATTTTAAAATAGGAGCCGACTAAGTTACGTTTAACGTAACTTACGCCAGACACGACAACAGTAACAGGTCTCACCTCTCTGCACTGTTGTTATGTCTGGCGTAAATTTCGTTAAACGTAACTTAGCCAGAGCCTTTAAAATATTACCGAGAGTCAATTGAAACTTTAGAATTTCTAAACTATTATGCCTTATCAACGCTGTATATCTCATAAGAGATATTATTCCATTAGTGTCTCTAGTTTTTTTTTTTTTGCAAAGGCGATCTGCTCTTTTGGGGCCTCATCTGCAACAGGACCCTGGCAAATAACCTTCCTCTTTCGTTTTGCCGTGCTTTAGGCTGCAGTAAACAATTCCTCAACTGCTCGCACATTGTCTCTAAAGAACAATGACCTGGCCAGGTAATTTAATTAGCAGCTGATTGGTTAAATTTACTACATTCATAGATGTGTTTGTCAATTGTTGCAAGTGAATAACCCTCTGCACTTTACACTTAGAGAGGTGTGAGGATATAAATGAGACATACTTGACACTTTCTCAGAAAGGTTATGTCTTACTGCAAGAGCCATTTTTCTCTCTTCTAATGGAGGAAAATTTATCTCATCAAAGTGGTAGTCTACAAAATGGCTATAAACATATCAGTTGTTAAGGGTTTAAAACTAGTTGATGAGTTATAACCTACAAATATCGCATTGTTCTTTTCAGAACAAATATAATTCATTACTAAACTCCATGTATCTATAACAAAATAAATGTATGTTTTCAGCAACTTATCTTCAGCGGCTTTCGATTCTTTTGCCTTTTTTAGTACTAATGCGTTAGAATCTGGAATGGGACTAATATTATTTAGTTCTTTTTTCTTCTAAAACTCCCCTACACATTCCACAAATTTCCTCCAAGACCTTCCTTTTTCACTCCACATTCTTTTCTAAATACGCCAAATGCCCTCCATTCTCTCCAACAAAAGCAACGAATCCACATTTCCACACTAAAGATCACTCAACAAGAGAGCTCATAATATTCACGAAACAACGAAGAGAAAAATAATGGATTTCATTAACTGAAAAAAGTACTGCAAAAAATATATTTGGGTCAGCCCACTTTGAATCCATGCCCTTGTTTTGTCCCATCTTGAACCCAATTACATATATCGAGAGCGGAGGTGAATTTGGTGATAGAGATTAAAAAAAATAATAATAACAGAGATCTTAAAATTTAATTAAACATGATAATTTTTTATAATTTTTAAGTGAATCAACTGAATCGGCCTACAATTTAATTTATGAATACTGCAGCAAATGTTTTTGAGTACATAGTACTATTAGAAAAAAAAGAGAGACAATATAATCATATTTTTAAGAAGATAAACACAATTTATTTGGTGTACTCCATTCAATTTCATTTAATTCTAGATTTTGTCTGTAAACAGAAGTATACTATATTTGGCACCCTCTTGTTGTGGACAAGAATTAAATTCAACATAGATATTAATTTTTTAAGCTAAAAAGAAAAAAATCTACAAACATGCAAAGTACAAATGAAAATTGTAATCTCTCTACATATAGCCTCAACTTCACATTTTCTTTACACAGATAGAAAAACATTACAAACTAATGAAGCATATAATAATGAGTTCGTTCACCAGAATTACATCGTTACTAGCTCTTCTTGTTTTGTTTTCATGCATGTCCTTGAGCAACGCCCTTCCTTTTAATCGTCCAATTCATATAAAGATTACTAACAATTTAGGAAATGGCTTGGATCTTACCCTTCATTGCAAGTCCAGAGAGGATGACCTTGGCGAGCATTTACTCCATCAAGAGAAGACTTATTCCTTTAGTTTTCGTCCTAACATTTTTGGAAAAACTCTATTTTACTGTAGTGTCAGTTGGAATGGGCAGGTTCGCAGATTCAACATTTTTGAAAGCAAAAGAGATGAGTGCCATAGATGTAATTGGAGTAAATATCAATCTAATTTATGTGTGGCCAAGGATCCCTATTTTGAAATTACTTGTTATGATTATAAAGAATAATTCCCCATGCATGAAATAAAAATTCCATAATAATTGTTAGACAAGATTTTTATTACAACCTATATATTTAATTTTATTGAATTTGCAAGATTAGATGAGAAAATTAAGACGATTTGGTCTATTGATTCTTTGAAATGTTATAATAAAATTCCACTGATACTTATAATAGGAAATCTATACATATATATGTTAGCCTATATGGCCATAAATACCGATTTTGATGATAACAAACCACATGTATTTATTAAGCAAAGATTTATGAATTGTGCGTTTATAATAAGAAAATGATATTATGGAATTAAAGCATTTTGGACTAAAATTTCAAAATCTTTGATAATGTTTTAAATTTCGGATTTGGACCTATTTGAAACTATTTAAATGTTTTTGAGTCATTCTATAATTTCACAAAGTTTAGGCGAAATCGTAATTTCAAAAAGTTTTGGGATTAACGAAGCATTACTTAGAAATTCTGAAATTGGATCTATTTACAAACTTTTATAACGTTTTGGGCCATACTACAATTTTATAAAATTTGGGGGTCAAACGGAAAATTTAGGAAAATTTTCACTGTAGCAGGTTACTGTAGCAAGCGGCTTACCGGATATAAAAATCAAAAAACCGAATACGGGACAGTACGCATCCAGAACGCAAACGACTTACCGAATTTTCGTAACCGGTAAGCCGGATAGGCAAAATTCAAAATTTTGCCTTAACGGTAACATAAATCCGGCTTTCCGGATTTCATAAACGGCAAACCAAATACTCCCAGAATGTGAGTAATGGCTAGTTTTTGAGCTCAAACTATAATAACTCAAATCCAACTCATTTTGAAACTCTCCAACAAGCAAAAACAAAAAGCACACGAGATATATTGAGCCTTCAAACTTGCAAAATACAAATATTGAATCATTTCTTGTTCTTTATTTTTGAATATCTACTCATTGAGTGAGTTTCATTGTAACCTTCATTTATTCATCTCAATTGTAAGAGTTTGAGTGTGTGAGACACTTGAATGAAGAGATTGGGAGATAATCTCTTTGTTGTAAAGGTTCATTGACACCTTGAAGTCAATTGTAATTGGTTGAAGCCTTGAAAAGGCTTGGATAGTGAAATCCTCAAGCTTGGATCGCTTGGAGGCGTGGACGTAGGCGGAGATTGCCGAACCACGTAAAAATTCATGTGTTTGTTTCTCTTCTCTCTTACTCTTTAATTATTGTGCTTTTATTGAACTTATTGCTTTTAATTTTTATTAAGACATTAGATTGCATGTTGTGTGGATTTGCTAGGATAATTTTTAAAATTCCAATTGACCCCCCTCTTGGGTTGCACACTTATATTTCATTTGGTATCAGAGCGAGGTGCTCTTATTTAGATTTAACCATCTAGAGCTAAAATTCCAACTCAAAATGATTCCACATTTAGGGAAGGACAATCCACCACTAGACCACCTTACTTTGATGGAAACGATTACCCATATTGGAAAACTAGGATGAGAATCTACTTGCAAGCCTTAGATTATGAAATTTGGGAAATCGTTAATGATGGTCCCTTCATGCCTTTGACTAAAAATAAAGTCCGAGAAGATATTCCAAAACCTTCACGGGATTGGAATGAATTCGAAAAGAGAAAAGCTTCTCTAAATTCCAAGGCCATGAATGCCTTGTTTTGTGCACTAGATAAGAAAGAGTTTCACAGAGTGTCTAGTTGCAAAAGTGCTAATGAGATTTGACACAAACTTGAAGTTGTCTATGAAGGCACGAACCAAGTGAAAGAATCTAAAATAAGTAGGTACACTCGACAATATGAATTGTTCCAAATGGAACAAAATGAAAATGTGTACTCTATGTATACTAGATTTACGGACATAGTGAACACTCTAGGAGCCCTAGGGAAGACTTTTTCAAATAGCGAAAAAGTCAAGAAAATCATTAGGTCTCTACCTAAGGAATGGAGACCAAAAAGGACTGCCATTGAGGAAGCCAAGGATTTAAATGTGTTACCTATTGATGATTTAATTGGCTCTCTTATTTCATATGAAGAAGATTTGGCAGCTGAAAAAGGGCATGAGGAAAAGAAGAAGAACATTGCTCTAAAGGCTTCAAAATGTGAGAGTGATGAAGAAAACGAAATGGATGATGAGGAGCTGGCCATGTTGGCTAGAAGATTCAGAAAATTTTACAAGAAGAATAATGAGCAGAGAAAGTTCAGAGGCTACAAGAATAAGAAGGAGAAGAAGGAGCCAATCACTTGTTATGAATGCAAGAAGCCCGGACACATACGACCGGAATGTCCTCTTCTCAACAAATTCAAGAAGAAGGCTATGGTGGCCACATGGGATGATAGTGATGAGGAAACAAGTGACGATGATGAGCAACAAGAAATGACAAACTTAGCTCTCATGGCCATTGGGGAAGAATCATGTGATGAACTTGATGAGGTAAGTGTTCCTCCTACATATGATGAATTGCATGATGCTTTTAATGATTTGCATGATGAGCTAATGAAGATTGGTAAAAAGAATATAAGTCTTAAAAAGAAGATGATAGAGCTTAAGAATGAAAATGATTCATTTAGTGCAAAGATTACATGCCTAGAATTAGAAAATAAAACATTACATGATAGTATTGCATTATTTGAGAATTCTAGCACTTCACATGAGCACTTAGAGTCACACATGAATGACTTGAAAAATGAGAATGAAATGCTTAGAAAGAAGAGCAATGAACTAAATGAAATTGTGCTAAAATTCACAAATGGGCAAAAGATGTTGGACAATTTGCTAAACTCACAAAAATGTGTATTTGACAAAAGTGGCATAGGTTATAAACCGAATTTGAAACAAAAATTTTACAAGAGTTATTTTGTGAAGAATACATCTATTAACAATCAAGTTGTATGTCATTATTGTAATCAAGATGATCATATGAAAAATAGATGTGCAATGAAGAGAAATTCATATTATGGTGTGAAATGTGTTTGGGTTCTGAAAGGAATCATTGCTAACTCTCAAGGACCCAAAAAGGTTTGGGTTCCTATGTGAAGAGAAATTCATATTATGGTGTGAAATGTGTTTGGGTTCCGAAAGGAATCATTGCTAACTCTCAAGGACCCAAAAAGGTTTGGGTTCCTAAAACTTGAGATTTTCTCTACAGGGCTTAAAGAAGAAGAAAAATAAGTGGTACTTGGACAGCAGTTGTTCAAGACACATGACAATGAATTATTCTTGGTTTTCAAGTTTTACTAAGGTAAAAAATGGTAGAGATGTATCGTTTGGAGATAATTTAAAAGGAAAAATCATTGGCATTGGAAATGTCGGTAATGTATCCTCTACTCTCATTGAAAATGTGTGTTTGGTTGAAAACTTGAAACACAATTTGCTTAGTATTAGTCAATTATGCGATAAAGGATATAGAGTTATCTTTGATGAATCAAAATGTGTTATTGAGAATGCATGTGATGGAAAAGTATTGTTTGTAGGAAATAGATGTGTTAATGTCTATACCATTAATATAGATTGTGCATCAATACATGATAAATGTCTCTCCGCATTGCATGATGATGGCTGGTTGTGGCATAGAAGATTAGGTCATGCAAGCATGGATTTGATTTCAAAAATCGTGAAAAATGATTTAGTTAAAGGTCTTCCGAAAATCAGTTCTCAAAAAGATAGAATTTGTGAAGTATGCCAATTTGGAAAACAAATCAAAACTTCCTTCAAAAGCAAGAATCACGTCTCTACTTCAAAACCACTTCAATTGCTTCATATAAATTTGTTTGGACCTTCTAAATATGCTAGTTTAAGTGGCAAATTTTATGCATTTGTAATTGTAGATGATTATTCTAGATACACATGGGTATTGTTCTTAGCTAATAAGGATAATGCCATTGATGCATTTCGAATTTTCTATAAAAAGGTTCAAAATGAAAAAAGGTTATTCTATTACTTGTATTAAAAGTGATCATGGTGGAGAATTTGAAAATCATGCATTTGAAAATTTTTGTAATGAATTTGGCATTAAACATCAATTTTCATCACTTAGGACTCCACAACAAAATGGAGTAGTAGAGAGAAAGAATAGGTCTATTCAAGAAATGGCTAGGACCATGTTGAATGAAAACTCGTTGCCAAAGTATTTTTGGGCTGAAGCCGTCAACACCACTTGTTATGTTTTAAATCAGGTGTTGATTAGACCTAATCTTAATAAAACTCCATATGAGCTTTGGAAAGATAGAAAACCCAACATTGGCTATTTTAAAGTTTTTGGATGCAAATGTTTTGTTTTGAACACAAAAGATAATCTTGGTAAATTTGATCCAAAATCTGATGTTGGTATCTTTCTTGGTTATTCAAATTCAAGCAAAGCTTATAGAGTTTATAATAAAAGAACTTTAACTGTGGAAGAATCTATGCATGTTACATTTGATGAGTTTAACCCCTCATCTACAGAGAAAGTTGTTGTTGATGATAATGCAGAAGAAGAACAACAAGAAGAAGCATCTAATGACAACCAAGAAGACGCGCCACATGGAATTCAAGAAGAACATCATAAAGAAACAAATGCAGAGCAAAATGAAGGTACTTCTCAAACACTCCCCAAGGAGTGGAGGTATGTTTCCTCTCACCCTAAGGATCTAATTTTAGGAGATCCCTCACGAGGTGTTACCACTAGATCATCCTTAGGAACACATGTGAGCATGCTGCATTTATTTCTCAAATTGAACCAAAATCCTTTGCGGATGCGGAAAATGATGAATCTTGGATTATGGCAATGCAAGAGGAGTTGAATCAATTTGAGAGAAATAATGTGTGGGAGTTAGTTCCTAATCCGGAACATCAATCCATTATAGGTACTAAATGGGTATTTAGAAACAAAATGGATGAATCCGGTGTGGTTGTAAGAAATAAAGCTAGATTAGTGGCTCAAGGTTACAACCAAGAAGAAGGAATTGATTTTGATGAAACTTTTGCACCTGTAGCAAGATTAGAATCCATTAGGATGTTGTTAGCATATGCATGTCATAAGGATTTTATTTTGTATCAAATGGATGTCAAGAGTGCTTTCTTAAATGGATACATTATGGAGGAAGTTTATGTGAAACAACCTCCTGGTTTTGAAAATGAAAAATTTTCAGATCATGTGTATAAGTTATCCAAGGCTTTGTATGGTTTAAAACAAGCACCTAGAGCTTGGTATGATAGGCTTAAAAACTTCTTGTTGGATAACGATTTTTCAATGGGAAAAGCGGACACAACTCTTTTTGTTAAAAATAAGAACCAAGACATACTTATTGTTCAAATTTATGTTGATGATATTATTTTTTGTTCTACTAATGAGTTGTTGTGTAAAGATTTGTCATCATGTATGAGCCAAGAATTTGAGATGAGTATGATGGGAGAGTTGAAGTACTTCCTTGGACTTCAAATCAAACAAAACGAGGAAGGAATTTTCATAAACCAAGCCAAGTACGTGAAAGATCTACTCAAAAGATTTGACTATGATAATGGAATGGCAAAAATCACTCCTGTGAGTACTACCATCAAGTTGGACAAAGATGAGAAAGGTAAGGAAGTTGATATCAAGACATATCGAGGCATGATTGGATCCTTACTCTACTTGACTGCTAGTAGGCCTGATATTATGTTTAGTGTTTGCTTGTGTGCTAGATTTCAATCTTGTCCTAAAGAGTCTCACATGCTTGCTGTCAAACGCATTTTTCGGTATTTAATTGGCACTATTAATCTTGGCCTTTGGTATCCTAGAGGAACTCATATTGATTTAACTTGTTATTCGGATGCTGATTTTGCTGGGTATAAGGTTGATAGAAAAAGTACTAGTGGAACATGTCACTTCCTAGGTCATTCTCTTGTCTCTTGGTTTAGTAAGAAACAAAACTCAGTTGCGCTTTCAACCACCGAGGCAGAATATATTGCCGCAGGTAGTTGTTGTGCACAAATTCTTTGGATGAAACAAACCCTTAGAGACTATGGCATTATACTTGATCAAATACCTATCTTATGTGACAATACTAGTGCTATAAATCTTTCCAAGAATCCCAGTCAACATTCTAGAACTAAGCATATAGAAATTAGACATCATTTCCTTAGAGATCATGTTCAAAAAGGAGATGTCGTAATTAGATTTGTTTCCACTGAAAATCAACTTGCGGATATCTTTACAAAACGTCTTAGCGAAGAGCATTTTATAAAAATAAGACATGAGCTTGGAATGATGAATGTTGAATCTTAATTCATGTTTTACTACATGACTTGATATGTTTGTTATCATATTAATTTATGCTGCATGAATTAGATAGCTTGATATGCTTGTGAATTTATGATTTTATGATTTTGTGTTTCATGCATTAAATGGCTTTTTGAAAAGTTTTAAATCTCAAAATGATTTAAAATTAATCAATTTTTAAGGCCAGAAATAAAATGGTGTGTGTAGTACAAATATAAGAGCTAGCAAATATTTCCTTTCCATTCATTCGGGAAAAAATTTTTTTTCTTACTGATTTCTCTCGAGACAAATTCTGGATAACCAGATTTTCAATCCGGAAAATCCGATTAGCTTTGGTTGCTCTCGGGACAACATTCGGATAACCGGTTCTTCAATCCGGAAAACTGAATTTGGAAGGGAACTTACTGCCTCACAACCGGTCTACCGGTTAGCAAAATCGGAAAGCCGAATTCTCATGCATGCTTGCTGGAACAAAACCGGATTTCCGGTTCAAGACAATCCGGAAAACCTGATTTTTGGAAGCTCTCGAAACCGGCCAGCCGGTTAAGAAAACCGGCAACCCGAATTCCCTCATGTTGCTCTTGGGTTCATATCCGGTCAACCGGATTTCAAATCCGGCAGACTGTTTTCGCTTGTTTGGGTTCTGTCCAATAACCGGCTTGCCGGTTAGGAAATCTAGAAAGCCGGATTCATGAGCCTTTTGTCCTGTTCATCCTCTTCCTCATGCATTCGGCAATCCAGATCTTCCTCTCTCTAAAAGCCGTTTGCTTCTCTCTCATTTTTCATTCCAAAATCCACCATTTCTACTAGGTTTTGATGCAAATCAATCCATAAATCTTGATCCCCATCCGTTCTTATACCTAAAATCACACTCAAAACTTATTTTCAACCTCCAAATCCCTAGATCTGAATTTCAACCTAGGTTTTGGGCCGATTTTTCTCTCTAGATTTCTCACTCTCAAGCCGTTTTTGATCCAATTTGTTTCTCCAAATCACTTTCAATCTTCATCATCTTCATTCTCTTTGGTGTTTTTATCTTCAAATCCATCAAAATCAAAATGTCAAGCTCTCGGCCGGTTTGAAGAAAAGGCAAAGAACCGGTTCAACAAACCACCGGCCACGGGAAGCAAGGGGCACCTCAAATCAGTCCACTTTTGAGTCCATTCATTTTCAGAACAAGCAACACTTGATCAAACGGTTTCAACAAAACTTTCGGATTCGTGAGGTACTCAACATTTTCTTTGTTTTACCGGATGTTATGCATACTATTAAGATTAGTTATAGAAATATATTTCAATTGTTGGGAGATGTTGGTTGGATTGATGCATTGTTGATTGAGGAGAATGTGTATCCCGACTTGGTGAAAGTATTTTACTCGAATATGGATTGTTCCGCGGATAAAGAGAATTGAGTAATCACCACAGTTGGAGGAGTTTTGATTGAATTTGATGATTCAGAGTTGAACTCCATCCTAGGATCTTCCGATGATGGCCTGGACATTTTTTTCTCCTAGGAAACCTCCTGATATTGATGACTATGTTCATGTTGATGTCGTTCATAATATTTGTTAGCGTAGTGATCTTTCTGTTGAAGACTGTACCATTCATTTCCGTACTCAGTGTCTTTGTCTTCAAACTCGTATTTTGCTTCGTATCATCCAGTCAATTGTACTTCCTAGATCACGACATTTGGATGAGATTTCTTACATGGATGTCGCCATGATTGACTGTATTCTTAGAGGTCACCCGGTTAACTTGGGCTATTCCATCATCCGCACCATGTTGAGCATTCCTGCCTTGATTACCCGCTCTCTTCCTTATGGTCATTTCATTACCTGAATTCTTAAATTCTTTGAAGTGCCGATTCTAGAACCATCTTGTAGGCCGTCCAAGGGTATCGAGGATGAGGTTATTATTGGGTTAGGCTTTGAGTGGAAGGATGACACTTGGGTCAAATACAGCGATAACAAGTTTACCTTTCTAGCCCCAAGTGATGATTGGCCACTTAATGCTGTGATTCCAACTGATCAGCTTCCAGTTTTCTCACTCTCATTTCGAGGGCAGCGTAGACGCCGAGTTTCTTCCACGGTTGCTTTAGCTCCTAGTGCATCTGCATCCGCTTCATCACCTCCACATCCTCCTACCTCTAAAGAGGTCACTCTTCAGCAGATTATGGAAGAAGTGCGGACACTCTCTGTGCGGCAGACTGAGTTTCAGCAGCAGGAGCAACAACTTATTCATGGACAGCGCCTCCTCTTCGAGCACTTCGGCATTCCATATCCGTATCCACCTCCATCACCTCCATCCTCACTACCTGAGTAGTATCTTATGCTTGTACTTGGACACATCTACATTTCATTTACTGTATTGTGTGTTCGTTTATTTTCAAATCTAAGGATGGTTATTATGCTTTTCGGTTTATGTCTTTGTTTTGGATGATATGGATTTGTTGTGACTATTTATGTTGGATGTTATAGATTTGTTTTGATTGATCATTATGGATTATATGGATTTTCTTATGCTTATTGATAATTTTTTTTATTAATGTGCTAATGTTGCGATTTTGATGATTGATAGGGGGAGCCTTTATTTTTTGTTTATGATGAAGAGGGAGAATGATTTAATATGTGTTATGAAAATATGCATGTATCTAGGGGGAGCATGTATGCAGGGGGAGTTTTTGTTAAATAATTTTCAAATCATTTTTTAACTTGCATTGATTAAGGGGGAGCTTTTCATAACTAGATTAAATTTGAATGTGCTTTGTCATCATCAAAAAGGGGGAGATTGTTAGCCTATATGACCATAAATATTGATTTTGATGATAACAAACCACATGCATTTATTAAGCAAAGATTTATGAATTGTGCTTTTATAATAAGAAAATGATGTAGAATTAAAGCATTTTGGACTAAAATTTCAAAATCTTTGATAATGTTTTAAATTTCGGATTTGGACCTATTTGAAACTATTTAAATAGTTTTGAGCTATTCTATAATTTCACAAAGTTTGGGCGAAATCATAATTTCAGAAAGTTTTGGGATTAACGAAGCATTACTTAGAAATTCTGAAATTAGATCTATTTACAAATTTTTATAACGTTTTGGGCCATACTACAGTTTTATAAAGTCTGGGGGTCAAACTAAAAATTTAGGAAAAATTTCACTGTAGCAGGTTATTGTAGCAAGCGGCTTACCGAATATAAAAACCGAAAAACCGAATACGGGGCAGTAAGCATCCAAAACGCAAACGGCTTACTGAATTTTCGTAACCGGCAAGCCGGATAGGCAAAATTCAAAATTTTGCCTTAACGGTAACATAAATCCGGCTTACCGGATTCCATAAACAGCAAAAATACTCCCAGAATGTGAGTAACGGCTAGTTTTTGAGTTCAAACTATAAGAACTCAAATCCAACTCATTTTGAAACTCTCCAACAAGAAAAAACAAAAAGCACACGAGATATCTTAAGCCTTCAAACTTGCAAAATACAAACATTGAATCATTTTTTGTTCTTTATTTTTGAATATCTACTCATTGAGTGAGTTTCATTGTAACCTTCATTTATTCATCTCAATTGTAAGAGTTTGAGTGTGTGAGACACTTGAGTGAAGAGATTGGGAGATAATCTCTTTGTTGTAAAGGTTCATTGACACCTTGAAGTCAATTGTAATCGGTTGAAGCCTTGGAAAGGCTTGGATAGTGAAATCCTTAAGCTTGGATCGCTTGGAGGCGTGGACGTAGGCGGAGATTACCGAACCACGTAAAAATTCGTGTGTTTGTTTCTCTTCTCTCTTACTCTTTAATTATTGTACTTTTATTGAACTTATTGCTTTCAATTTTTATTCAGACATTAGATTGCTTGTTGTGTGGATTTGCTAAGATAATTTTTAAAATTCCAATTCACCCTCCTCTTGGGTTGCACACTTATATTTCAATTTATTCAATTTATATTATTTTAAAAATTTTACCTCCATTCAATTTAATTTAAAAAAGATCAAATCCTAATCATTACTGGGATTCAATCCCATGGTCTTTAATAGGCTAACAAGGTTTGCTTTAAGTTGGCTTGCATTCATAAATGAGAGAGAGAATTCAATCCATCGTCTTGAAAACTCAGGGGTACTACTGGCCAACCATGAGAGAGGATGCCAAGAATATGGTACGAAGCTGTGACAAATGCTAGAGGTTCGCCAGGGTACCCCACCTACCCCTAGAGAAGCTACCAGTTATATCTTCCCCTTGGCTCTTCATTACATGGGGAGTGGACCTGATTGGCCCGTTACCTACCGGGAAGGGGCAAGCAAAACATGCAATCGTGGTGGTAGATTTCACAAAGTGGGCGGAAGCGGAGCCACTAACAAGCATCACAGAAAGGAAAACCACGAAATTCATTTGGAAGAAACTCATTTGAAGATTTGGGATCCCGTATGCAATTGTTAGTGATAACGGCAAGCAATTCGATAATGAAAAATTTCGAGGTTTTGTTCAGAGCTTGGGATAGCCAACCAAATTGCTACACCTGCCCATCCCCAATCTAATGGGCAAGTCGAAGTCGTTAACAAGATTATAAAAGGTATCCTGAAGATGAAGCTAGAAGAAAGAAATGGAGGATGGGTAGATGAGCTACCTGGGGTTCTGTGGGCCTACCGGACTACTCAAAACACCTCCACCTTGGAAACCTCTTTTTCCCTCGCATTCGGTGTTGACGCAGTGATTCTAGCGGAAATCGGGGTACCCTCTCACAGGGTTGAATACTTTGATGAGGCCGAGAACACCTCCTTGATTGCTTCTAACCTTGATTTGGTGGCTGAAAAAAGAGCTAGAGCAGAATTGAGGACAACCATATATCAACATCACATTTCGGGTCTATATGAAAAAATGGTACACCCCCGATCCTTCAAGAAAGGAGACTTGGTCTTGAGAAGGGTAACTCAGAACACTAGGGTACCCTGCGAAAGCACTTTTGGGGCAAATTGGGAAGGACCTTACCGTATCGACAAACCCGTTGGGACAGGTGCATACAAGCTACTCCACATGAATGGCACAATTGTGAGGCATCCCTGGAACGCTGCAATGCTACGGAAATATTACTAAAGGACAATGTCTTAACCTTTAGTCTTTTGCTGTTATTTGCTTTCTTTAATGTTCGTGTGGCAGGCCAAATGAGGTACCCCAAATGCCCTATGTTGGTCAGTTGTAAATTCAGAGTTTCTTTAATTTTCAAATGAAAAAAATAGGAGGTCTTGCGGTCTCCCATTCTCCTCAGGGTAACAAAGCTAAGTCATGTATTGATCAATGCTTTCATTATCTATAAATGCATTTTCTTTCTCAACAAATATGATGTGGGTTCTTTCTTTATTTTTCGCTACTTCAATCTTAGAATGTGGATTATATTCATTTATCGCCATTAATATACCATCGCATCTGGTTATATGCAATTCTCGCCATACGCTTGTCAATTATGACTAACCTATCACAGGACCAGTTAGGGTACCAAATATGCCTAGATCGTAACGATCTATGCAAAGCCAAGATGGGCAACAGAGTGAACAGCCCAGGGGTAGCCTTTCTGCGGAAGCATAACAAAGCTACCTGAACAAAGAGAGGGAGGGTCAAAGAGGATCCGAGGGTGGAGTAAAACTGGCATACCCTAGCGCCACGAGGTTCAGCTTAGGTATGAGTACACTCACACCTCCGTCCTCTTGCTTGAGCAAAATAGGGGGTAAGCTATTAAAAAATTCGGAGAGAACTTCGAAATAATAAGAAAGTGATTGGTTGGACCAATTGCGCTTTCAACGTTTGATCAAAATGTCGCGATGATATTTTGATTACCTATTTGTGGGGAATCTGCCATAGTTTTCGAGAAGAACATGCACCAAATTTGTTTGGAATCCGCCTGATGTCTAATATTTGTTAAGGTACCAGGGGTACCCCATTTTTTTTACAAAAAATTAGAGGTACCCTAGAGATTTACAAGATAACATTTTAGCCAAGCATTCATTTGCAGAATAACAAGAATGCAAAGTACAAGAGGGCTCGGTGGCACGGTATCATAACAAAAGAGAAGTCCCAATAATACAAAATATCCCAAGAAATAAAAAAGAAAGATATAATTTCCAAATAGCAAAATATGGATAGATTAAAAAAGGCAAGAGCACTATAAAGCGGCTACACCGAGGGTGGAACACCATCCCCGCCTTCTGTCTCCGGAGGGCGATCAGTAGAGGACTCTGAGGTACCTGGAATATGAGCAATCGAAGTAGGGGCATCTAAAGTAGGCAACGACTGAAGCACGCGGGGTACCCCAGGCAACCCGGAAGGGGTACCCGACCTTGCATGGGAAGACTTCTTCCTCTCCGCAATTATCTTCATAATCGTGGCCTTGTTGAAAAATTTCTGCACACGGGGTACCTCTAATTCCGGATCCACGCTCCACACCTCCGTCATGATGAGTGAGAATGCATCCTCCACCACCGTCTTTTGTCGGGATAACAGATCCTCGTTGGTAGCCCTCAACTCATCGCAGTCCTTCTTCACCCGAGCTTTCTCTCCCGACAGGCCAGCAATGCGTTCTTGCAAAGTTTTGACTTCTCGAGCAAGTTGATCCTCGCGAGACTGGCGGCTTTGGAGCTCACCCCTTAACTTGTCAACCTCTGACTGGGCGGCAACAAGGGAGTCGAGGTCTGGAAGGCAGTGGCTGAGGAGAAAGGATGCCTGCAGGTCATAAAAGACATGTTAAAAATATGTGTCTGACAATAGGATTAAATAAAAAAAATGATGAAGGGTACACCCGGGGTACCCCGGGAAAGCTTACCTCTTGGGTAGCCCTAAGTGCTTAACCATAGCACTAGCTCAAACTCATCTTGTTAGTCTCTTTAGCAATCTCGGAGGTAACATTTTCAGCAAAGTAGTAAAAACAACGAGTCAAATGCGAAACCTCATTATTGGAAGCTGGGTCTAGGTCAACTTCACGTAACTCATCAGAGAAAGCAGAAACCAGCCCAAATTTTCTCTTCCTCGAGCGAGGGGTACCATTCGACCCACTGTGGGAGGTACCTTGGGACTTCCCCTTCGGTCCGGGAGCTTGAGGTGGTCGGGAGTCTTTCTTGGGTACCGCCGAATCCTGAGATCTGGAAGCACCGCCCACTACCGCTTGGAAAAAGGCATCAAAAGCGTCACCCGCTAATTCCATAACTGCACCCAATGAACAAAAGTTATGTTAGCCGGACCAGTACTAAGTACTACAAAAGCAAAAATGGGAAATAAAAGTGGGGAAGCAAAATAAAGAATGTGGTGATAACGGGGTACCCCAGTCCCGTAGATCATAATAGGGTATCCCCCGACACCCTAATCATACATGAGTCAGCCCCGGGAGCAAGTGGAGGACTTTGATCAATCAGCCCCGCTCTCCATAATCAGCTCTCCTCTAGCATATCACTACCCCTCTGTGTACTTCGAAACCTATCCACAAACTTCTTCACCTCTCTCCCAACCTCCTGAACTGGGCATGATCCTTTAGCTTATGTCACACCTGCAAGAGAATGAAAAACCCAAAATTAGTGAGACATTCATGTGAAAGATTACGATAAAGAATCGTAAGTAAGGGAGATACTTACAGCCTACATTGAAGGAATGAAGAACCTCCATGGGGTTGCCCTTTTCACCTAGAGTCTTTGTCCCCCACCTACCCTCAGCAACAAACCATCCCTTTCGGTAACCCTTCTTTAAGGCGGGGTTCCCCTCTACAATATAGCCATGATCACCCTAAGGGGAGAAGTAAGCAATACTGGGACCCTTAGATTTTTTGAATTGATAAAGGTCCCTAAACTCCCAAATAGAAATGTCGCACTTCAAGACCTCCAACCATAACACATGTAAGCCCGTAAGTGTCCTCCACCCTGGAAGGGAAAGCTGTCCAGGAGCTACCCCCAAATAGCTAAACATTCTCGTATAAAAAGATTAGAGGGGCAGGCGGAGTCCTAAATCAAAGAGGTCAATATGGAGAGCAATCCCATCAGACTTCAGACATTCAGGTCGCTCATCCACATAGGGCACCCTAGGCTGAATAGAAGGAGGAATATTGTATTTGACTCTAATTTGTTCTATATCTTCCAAAGTAGCTCTCATAGTGCCTAGGGAAAAAAAGTTACCAGATTTTGAAGGTGTGGCAGGGGGAGATTTGGGAGGCCGGTCTGAGAAACAAGCTGAAATCTTAGGCTTGGATGACCTACCCTTCTTTCAAGGATGAGGGGTTGGCCATTTACTGGGAAAGCAGGGGTTGACACGAGGAGTACTCCTAAGAGGAGGGAGCTTGGAATGAGAGTTACAACTCCTAGAGGTACTAGGGGGGACCTATCCCCCTCGCTAATGGAGATGTGGGAAGGAGAACCCACAGGAGGGCTGTCAACGTTCCTAGCCCCAACTGCATGTCGTTTCCTCATGGGTCCCGTATGTTTCTTGCCCATCTACTTTCCCCCAACAAAATATCCACCAACCCATAAGTCCCCAACAATACACACAACAATACATCCAACAAGCCACAAGTTCCCTAAGCAACACATCCACAACCCTCCAACAACACATCCAACAAGCCATAAGTTCGCTACACAACAACATATTCATACCAAGCACCACCCACCACACATCAACCACCAAATGCAAACACCAACCACAAAATAAAAAAAAAACAAAAATAAATTTTTCTCAGAGTAAGCAAAATAGTGCCACTGTAAATGCGTCAAAGGAGGAGAAATGAGGAGGGATGCCTGTGATTCACCAAATCGGCAAATCTAGATTGATAATTGCGGGGAGACGAAGTTGCAGGCAACCAAAAACAGTAAGTAAGAATATGTAAGAACGAAGAAGTTGCAAATTGATTTTATTTATTCAAGCACAAATGAAATTAGCCGATTTATTTTATTTATAAAAAAAAAGAAGTGAAGAACGGAGAAGCTGTAGCAACCAGCGTCGGCTGTCATGGTTGTAACCACCGAGAATCGACGCCGGAGATCGCGAGTAGGACACTGGAAAATGCAAAGGAGGACGCCGGCCAAAAAAAAAATGGAGGAGTTGCAGCCACCAAACCAAACCAACGCGGGGGGNGGGGGGGGGGGGAAGAACTGCAACCACCGAACCGACGTTGGCTGCCGGGACTGCAGCCACCAAACCAACGCCGGCTGCCGCGGCTGCAGTCATCAAGAAAAACCGATGCTGAAGATCGCGAAAAAGAGGGAAAGAAGGAGAAAGAAGAGAGAGAGAAGGAGAAAGAGGAGGGAGAAAGTAAAAAAAATGAATAAACAAGGAAGGGGGAGGATTACCGCACCACCACCAAGTCGGATCTCGCCGTGAGCCGCCGGAAAACCGCCTTGAACCGACCAGATCTGGAGCCAAAACCGCCACTGCAGCAGCCGAGATCCACGCCAGAAAATGCACCAAATGAACGCCGGCCGAGAGGGAAAGAGAAATAAGGAAGAAAGGAAAGGAAGAAAGAAAAAAGAGAAGGAAAAAGAAAGAAAATGGAGAAAGAAAAGAGAAGAAAGAAAACGGGAAGAAGAAGGAAAAAAAAAGAAAAAAAAAAGTGGAGAGATAGAATAAGCCTAGGGAAGACGACCAAGCTAAAAAAAAAAAAGGCCACTGTGAGTAATGTTGATGCAGTTAGGAGAAGAGACGAAATTTTGAAAGAAAAAGGCTACTGGAAATAATCAATTTTTGGGAGATCGTTTGGGGATTTTCAAAATAAATGAGAGAAGATTGACACATGTCAGGAGTTTTTAATTCAACCTAATAGAACACGCTGCCCAAGAAAGGAGTTTAGGGATGTTTGCGGTGAGATTGATATTTTCAAAATTCAAACTACATGTTAGACGGCTGGCACTTCCCAATAAAAAGGAGAGAGACATATAAGATAATTGTTCGTTCTCATCGTAAAAAAAAAAGAAAAAAAGGCGGGAAAAGGAAAAGACAAAGAGAAGATTTTTAGTTCAAAGTACACAAAGTTTAGTCCAAGGAAGAAACTAAGCAAGGTACCCCAGGTCCAGCCGCGTCGCCACGTGTCACTCATACAACGAGTTTCTTTTGCCTCCAATACTTCTCGCCAAAAAGAAACTACGAGGATGTTGTTTGAGGGAAAAATAAGAGAGGCAATAAAACGCCACGTGTCGACCAATGGAATGATTCCAGCACGATCTGAGGTGCCCGGCTTGAGGTACCCCGCACAAATAGAGGTACCCCACATAAATAGAGGTACCCCACACAAATAGAGGTACCTCGTACAATTAGAGGTACCCCACGTAACTCGAGGTGCCCAGTAGAACAAATGTAAGAGAATCCTCCGAAAATATCCGCCATGAGAAATGTCTCTACTTTTTAAAAGATATTATTCGATTTTTTCAGAATTAGAAATAAAAAACGACGTTCTAAAAAGAGGGACAACCGCCTGTCACCTCTGCCAAAAGTGAAGGACACTGTCCCAAGGACAGTGGTCCCCGGCCGCCTACCCGACAACTATTGCAGAGGTACCCTGGACCACTCTTCAGCGCGCGCCACGTTTCCAAAAGATGAAATACGCCGCAAACATGCAGATAACGGCCCAAAAAATTATAAAGAGGTAAAATGACATTAGCCAAAAAGGGTACGCCACGTGGTAGCTGAGGTACTCCATATATAAAGGCGCCTAGATTTCATTCTCCGGGGGGCTCTCATTCACCATTAACACTCACACTCCAAAAAATAGGTTTTCTTCAACCTTAAACCCTAATTTACAGAGGGCTAGCCAGCTCTCTTTGCCATAAAAGCTTGAGTTTGTTAATTTGAGCGTCGGAGTGTGAACGCTGGAGTACCCCGGCTTCACCTCTAACCTCTATTTCATTATTTTGCAGGCGTGTAGCTCTTTTTGAAGGACACCTCTCTTGGTTTTGACCTTTCACCATTGTTACCACTCTCTCTCCCCTTCTCACCTCTCCCGAATTTCAGATACACCGCAACGCACACAACAAACCAGTGAGGTACTTCATCTCCCCCAAAAATATAAAATCATTGTTCAAGATAGATTTTGGCTTTTCCTACCCCAAAATCTGTTGAAAACATGTCTAATTCAAATAAAACACACACATTTCTTTTCTAATTATTAAGTGGTTGAGTCAGGTCGGCTAAGGCCGGAACCCTAACCCAAACTTAATTGGGCTTCGGTTTTTAAGACTGAGCTCAAATTTTAACTCTTAAATTCAGGTCAAATTCTTAAACATTTCAAACAGGGTCAATCGGACCAAAATTCAGGTTGAACTTTTTTACCATGCCTATGTTATTTCACATGTACTTTTTATCCAAGAGTAATGACAGACATACTAAATCTTTTATCCTAAATTCTATCTCAAATGATATGTTATTCATTGATTGGTTCGTAATTTTTTACAAGATCTAAGTGAATTAATTGTATTATTATTATTAACCAATTGATGAATGTTACGTCATTTGAAATAGTTTTTTGGGATAAATAATTTGGGATGTGTGGCACTGCTCTTTTTCTAAATATATGTAACTTGTGGGGACTTGGGCGTTATTGTAAAGGTTTTTTTTGCAAATGGTAACATTTATAACGATTGTTATCATAAAGATTATTTTAAGTTAAACAATAATAATGATGTACGAAAATTAAAGGGGTGATCTCAAACATAACGAATCTACCCACTTTTGTACGTAGAAATTAAAACACTACAAATAAAGCAAAATGGCGTTCTTTCACCGAAATAAATACGTTGTTACTAGCTCTTCTTCTTGTTTCATACATGTACGTGAGCAATGGCCTTCCTTTTAATCGTCCAATACATGTAAAGATTACTAACAAGTTAAGAAATGGCTTGGATCTTAGCTTTCATTGCAAGTCCAAGGACGACGGCCTTGGTAAATATTTGCTTCATCAAGAGGAGAGTTTTTCAATAAAAATTCCGGCCTAACATTTTTAGGAATACTCTATACCACTGTGGTTTTAAATGGAGTGGGAAGGTTCATAAGTTCGACATATTTGATGACAGCAGGGATGACTGCCATAGATGTAATTGGATAATATCATAATCTGGTCCATGTGTGACATGTGTGACTAAGGATCTTTTTGATGAAATTACACGTTGTATTTATCATTAGGTATTTCTAATGGGTGTTGTTGGCCGTGAATACACCTTGTGTACACTATCAATTGAGTTCAGGTAACAATAAAGTGCAGAAACTGGTGTTTGGTGAGTGAAATTTTCATCCCGTTCAAATTTTTTTTTAAACTATCTTTAGGAATGAAAATTTATCGTAGGTTCATAATTGTTTAATAAAATGAAGACGAGATCTTTGTTACAGCTTACGTTCCATCGAATTATCGCTTTTATACAAAAAAGGAGCCTTTTCCTGTTGTTTTACAGTTACAAAATTAGCTGAGAAAATTAAGATGAGTTGTTGAAATCATCATTCTTCTTATATAAGAGTATAAGAAAAGAAATTTAACAAAGTGCACTCCAAATTATGTTGCATCCATGACTCTGAGAGAATTCAATATATATGCCATGTTGTAAATAGCAAGAGTACAAGTATTTAACGGTAATAAGAATCGCATTGCAATAGAAACAAAGGGTGGAAAATGAATTCCCGAATCGAACCCGTGTCGAGTCCGAAATGAATCAGATCAAAATTCAATGGATTTTTATTTTGATTAGTTTGATATACGAATTGTAATCTTAGAATTTCGATTTGATTCATTCAATAAACGAATATTCATTCAATTCGTTTACTATACAAAATTAAATTATAAACGAAAACAATAAATAAAGAATCGAATGGATTTGCAGATATTCATTTACGATCCAATCAACAAAATTCATTCATTACAACAAGATCCAAGCTAACACAAATACTATCAAAACAGATCAATCAAAGCACAAGATATTCGAAACTCCTCTCCCCCCCCAAAAGCCTTAAGTGGCCTTTATGGCCTCTCCGCCCGCCGGTGATGGCAACCAGCCATCACCGGTCCACACCCTCTCCGCCGAAGAACGAATTATCAGGAGTTTGAATTCTCCTAAGAAATCATTTAGACGACCCCCAAAATTCACTAATGAACCACCTCCGGATGTCCAATTGCCATCACCGCGAATCAAACCAAACCACTCTCATACAGACCCTCCATCTCAAATCCAACCCCATGCAAACCAACCAACAACGTCCACTGCCGCTATCCTCTCGAAACTTCAGCAACCTTCACTCACATCTAATGCCATAAGTGAACAAAAAGAAATGGCAATCACTGGTGACATCAATGACCATGAATGCTGCCGTGAGATAGCAAAATCTCCTCTCCATTCTCTTGAAGAAGGGGGAGAAAGCTTTGCTCCAGACAAGCTGATTCTCACCTCGCCGGCCAACGAAAAAGGCAACCATCCACCACCGGCTCCTCCTCCCACTTCTAGAAATGAACCTCCATTTCTTAGGAGATCCCAAAGGCAAACTCGATCAAAATACAAGAGTCAAACGCTAGCCCAACAGCCCCCAACTTCCGCAAACACACCGCCATCGTCATCCCTCCAACAACCATCCTCACCCCTCCAACAGCCATCTCCAAGCTTTCATCTCAAGCCTCCAGCCTCCAGCCCGCAACCAACACAAGCCACACACCATTCGGGAGAGCATCCTGCTGTCACACCAGATTTAGTGAATGGATTTTCACCTCAAAACAACCAGCCACCAGCCTCCAGCCCGCAGCCAACACAAGCCACACACCATTCGGGAGATCACCCTGCTGTCACAGCCGCTATACACCATCAAAACCAGCCCGTACTCCATGGCCAATTGCCTCAAGATTCAGTTCAAGCTGCAACCACCAGCCAGCCACAATCACCACCTACACAAACAACTCCCACACGACAAAAAGCCACATGCAAATCACAAGCAAGCACTCGGAACATTGCTCACGGCCAGCTGCAGCTGTCAACCGAAAGCCAGCTGCATACAACCATCATTGAACCCAGTCAAAGTCAGCAAACATCCAACCAACTTCAGCTAAAAAGTCTGCACACGGGTGGTAATTTCCATGCCCATGGAACACTTTCGGCAACTCAAGAATTGTGTTCCCCATGTGTGTCTCCCACTAGCACTTCCCGTGTCCCACTAGCTTTTCCCACTAGTCAAACGCAAGCCCAACCTATTTCCGAAATAAATCCCAACTCCTAGCCCAATCGAATGCCCTCTACATTTTTATTAAATAACCTCCCAAATGATCCGTTAATCCAAAATACCACTCAGCCCACGTCCGCACCCTCCTACACCTCGGTTATGAAATCCGTCCTCAATCTAAATCAAAATAAACCCATTAAAAAATCTTTGGTAGATATTATGAATGGCCAATCCAACTCGACGATTCTGATCAAGACCGTTACTTCATTTGAGGGAGAGCCTAACGTGCAATTTTCTACTGCGGAAATTCAAGCGATGGCCATTCCTTTCAAGCTGACATTGGTAGGTAAATTTTCCTACAATAGACCTAGTATGAAATTAATTCGTAAATTTTTTAATACATTGAGATTGAAGGGAACTTTCAAGGTGTCCCTTTTAGATAATCGACATGTGTTAATTCAATTGGATGTTGAGGAGGACTACTCCCGCCTATGGGTTAGGTAAACATGGTACATCAATGGGAGTACCATGAGAATTTTTAAATGGACCACCGATTTTCGATGTTCCGAGGAGTCCCATGTAGTCCCAGTTTGGATTTCATTTCCTTACTTGCTTGTCCATTTCATGCACTGTAAGGAAGCATTAATTTCTATTGCATCAGTTATTGGTAAACCATTGCGAATTGACCAAGTTACTGTCTCTTTACCTTGCCCTTCTGTAGCTAGGGTGTTAGTGGAGTATGATGTCACTCAACCTCCGTTGCAACGGATACGAATCAGTGTGGGAGATTTTGGGTTTTGGCAGAGTGTAAATTTTGAGAAAATCCCAATGTACTGTGCTTCCTGCAAGCACCTTGGCCATTCCATTGAGACGTGTTACGTGGCCAATCCGGGACTCCGTGCCCAGCGGCCCAATAGGAATTGGCAGACCAGAATAGATAATAAGAAGTCAGAAGTTTTGCCTGTTGGGGGAAAATCAGGTTTTTAATTTTTTAAAAAACAATTTTAAGATCGCTCTCATATAATATATATAAGAATTTGTAATCTAAAAATCGTACCTTGAAAATATGATTTGGATTTTTTCGCTGAAGTGATTTAGGCTCCCAGATCACGATCCGTCACCACCATGCCTGTTAGATCACGTTCCGTCACCACCACGCTTGTTAGATCATGAACTGTCACCAATGATCTTCCAGGTTATGACTCAGGTTTGATATGCTCTTGACGTGTGGGCGCCTTTATCACTACCGAAGCAACTAGCACGAGAAAATTTTTCTCTCAACAATAGAGAGAAAAATCTTTTTCTCTGATCTGTATAAAGTGGCTGCTCTGTCTTTTTCTTTAGAGAAAATAAGCCTTTTATATCTCCCTTTAGTGAAAACCCTAGGCTCCAAAATAATCAAAAAACAAAACTCACGTTACTTGCTTTTTCTATAGGGGACCCACATTGTAAAATAACATAAAGCCCCTTACACACAAGCTAATTAAATGGAGCCTCCCACTAAAAGATATATTTAGGCTTTTGACCCAAATAGCTAGTTATCTTACTTATTAGTCTAGTAGTGGTGCAGTCAATTAAATGAACTAACCTAGGGATCATTTGGGAACATACAATAGTGGTTATAACAATTAAGCCTATAATTAAACTAGCCTAATTATTTAATTCCAAATCTACTCCACTAAAAGATTGGAATTGACCTCCATAATTGTATGCTCGAACAATAATTCGTCCCAAGCTACATTGATTTCTTTACTGCACAATCCTTTGTAGCACATCGTTAATTAAATTGATATCTCAACTGTCCAATCAATTTAACAACATCTTGTTCCTTGATACTTATTGGTTTTCTCTAATGATCATTTTCAACATACTAAATATGTTGACACACTCTGGCTAGAGAATTCTATGATCAAGTGCCGAAAACCCATCAAGAGATGTGTTGTACGAATTCTATATTGTTAATCTATAACTTCAATACTTATAAATGGTCCCACTAAGATACCAGGTAATCTAGACTACAAGTATGTGTCATGCCCATTGGTAACTCAAATAGAATAACAATTACAATCATGAAATCATAATTAACTCAAGATTAAGATTACAGTAAAATCAATGCCTATGAGATTTAATAAGTCTGACAGTTATTCCAAAGTTAATTAATTCTCATATGTGATCCTGTTCAATGTAGCCATACTACATCAATAAATTCATTCATAATTAAGACAAATCATTCAATGAATTTATCAAATAAATACATATAATATGATTAAATGGACTTTAATAAAATATTAATGCAATTAAGATATTTGAATAAAATACCTCATTAATTTTATTAATCAGAAAAAATGTTTATTACAATTAAATAAACACATATGCTTTTAAAGAGCATATTTTCCCAACACTGCCGTCAGATACTCCTCAACCCTTGGACACTCCACGACCTGAGTCGTCCATCACTAAGCAGATTGCAGATGCGGAGTCTCTGATCGGTCCTACGGAGAGCCGAGCTAACACTACAGACTCTACTTCCATTCAGGAGCCGATTGGCCAGGAAGTCACGACTTATGATTCTAGGATCCGAGAACCAGGTGAGTATAATACACATCTTCATCAATCATCCAACACAAATTTTAGGCTTTACAATTCTCATACTGATAATAATGATAGTTCTGACGATCACTTGGCGAATAATGACCATTTCCTATCTGCTCCTGAGAATTCTGAGAGAATTAATTCTAGTCCTGATTTTAGCATTGTTAGTCATTCAAAAAAATGCATTAAATTACTTGCCGGCCGCAAGTTTCGTAAGAGATATTATCACCGTCTGCACTAGTCATTTTCTTCTTACGTTAGGCTATGCCTAGATCATTTCGTTTACTGTTATTTTTATTTTTCTTGATTGGAGGTTTTGGTTTATGTTCCCCTATAAATGTATTTTCTTTATTTGTTCTTAATAATAAGTAGGGGTCCCGCCTAACCCCCATAGAATAAAAAAAATACTATCAAAAAACAAGAAGCTGAAGAAACTCAAAGGCATAAGAAATGACGAAGTTGACTATCAAATCAATGCCAGGTGTGGCTATTCAAGACCTTGTCACTGTTGTAGCTAAGAGAAGTGAAGCTTGTTGGAAATTTTGGATGAGAGTATTTATTTGATCTTTAGGAATATTTGGTTTGGCTTTCGTTGGGGGGAAAAAGACACAGGTCTTCAAATTCAAGTAAAAGAGAAAACAATGGAGGAAGAAAATGAAGAGTGGAGCTAGGGTCAAATTCAAATGAAAGAGACAACAACAGAGGAACGAAAATGAAGAATGGAGCTAGGGTCGGCTGATGAGTGATGATGCCTTTGTTTGCATTTTTTTCGTCGGCCTATTATTATCATTTCATAATTACAAAACTAACCTTATACCTTGAATATGTTTAATGAAATTTTTTTAATTTTAATAGTAAATAAGTAATTTTGTTAAAAAGGTCATTTATTATTCTAATCATTTATAACGCAATTAATAAACTAATTCTAAATGAATAAACGTCTTAACTTAGATTTAATTTATTTATTTAATGAATCGAATTGAATTCACCACTTTATTAAATAGATCAATTTTTTCAAAATCAAATCCATTCAATTCGATCCAAACTGAATCAAATTAACAAGTTTGACCCTCATTGCCTCCCTTAATAAAAACTCCGCTCCGAAAAAGATCATCAAAGAACTTCTTTTATTCTAAACTGCACTATAGTTCGAAAACAAAACAACACTCCATAGCTACCTTTCATGTTCTTTATTTATTTATTTTTCTCATCGTGATTATCCGATAAATCTATGTTTTTTCTTGGTGACATGCTTAATTTTGGCTGGTGATTCGATAATATTGTTCTATAATGGCCAAATGACACCAAAGCGTACAGTGATTTGGTAAATTTTTACCGATGACCTAATTTCGTGCAGATTTTGAATTTCAAGAGATAACAACTAGTTTTTGAAAAAAATCTATAAACCTTACTCCAAATCGTTTTTTACTTTTTCGTGAACTAAAATTAAATTATTTTTAATACTTATGGGCTTTCGGTTGTTCACTTACACACATTCACTTATTATTGGGGGAAATGATACAATAAGCTCTCATCTATTTTTATAGATCAAGTATCATATGAACATTCTTGGTTTGTCAATATGTTCCAGGATAAGATTAGTCATCTTGTAACATACTATATTTGTCAAATATGATTATTCTATACAAAGCAGGATATATTTGATTTAATTAATATTCATAAAAAGGGGAAAAAATACCATAGTTTTTATTAACCATGCTTTGTTAAATTTGTAAGGAGAATAAGATTTTATTTAATTATAAAATATACTACATTTGGTACCCTCTTATTTGTAACGGATAAAAGCATACGATCCTTAAATAAAATGGATAGTTGTCATACCAAAGTAAAAATTCAGAGTAAGATACAACACAGATTAAAAAGTACTGAATTTACACACCTTTTGTTGCATATATATATATATATATATATATATATATATATATATATACCATGCCGAAGCAGTCATCTTCATTTTCATCCCCAAGGGAAATGAACGGCTCTTCATCTTGATCTGTATCTTCATCTGAAGATGCAGCAACAGAAGACTTGGATCGTTAAGTGAGGAGCTGTTCCATTACTTTGAAATATTCATCTTCGGACTTGGCACTTGCCAAGAGTGACTGGGCTTTGGACTTCTGGGTAAGGAAAGTTTGTTGGGCTTTGGAATGTTGGATTGAGGGTTGAAGAAAGCCTTTGGCAGAAAGCCAGTCTCGAATCAATTTCTCAGTCAATTTGGAGTTTTCATCAAATTTAGACCACCATTTGACTTTGAAAATTCTTTGTAAAACAAGTTGGTTTTCATGGGTATGAAATCGAAGATTCCACATCCAGACCCAAGGGAGGAAGAAATTTGTACAGAAACAGAGAAAGGGGGGAAACCTTTTCTCGGATTCAGAAAGGGTATAATGGGCTTTAAAGAGGGTTAAGCATTGGGAGGCATTTTGGGTTAGGATTTGAGGAGTTGGGCCAAAAATGTTCCACCAATGGTTAATTATTTACAGTGCTTTATAGGAGAGAAAATGTTGAAGCAGTCATCTTCATTTTCTAAATGGTAGCCGTTGAATAGGCTGGTTCTTTATGGGTTTCACTGAGAAAGAAATGTTTGAATTTGACAGACTCAGTTACTTCCAAAATGCTTTGATAATAAGATTGTGGTTTTGTAAAATCCCATGGTTTGAAAAACCAATTTTTTGGAAAAAACTTTGAAATTGTTTGAAACGGATCAGAATGGTAAAATCCATCTTCTACAGATAAAATATTCTGAAAATGGGTTTTATCATACCAATCGGAAGATTTCTTTGAAGGTGTTGGCTGAGAAAGCACAATTTGGGAGGATGAGCTTTCACCAGAGACAACAACATTTTGAGAAGAGGACTTTGAAACTCCTTTTGAAATGGGCTTTGCAACTTCAATATCTTCTTTGGGGACAATTTGGCTTTGGGAGAGGTTTTGAAGAGCGAGCATAAGCTCAGGAGACTTTGTAATGGAATTCATCCATTGCTTTATTTGGTCATCAGTGGAAATGGCTTTGGATCTGATTTCATCTTCCTCAACCATTTCAATCCAAGATTTAATGGGCATGGCTG
The DNA here is from genome assembly GCA_002013955.2 of Citrus medica. NCBI lineage: Eukaryota > Viridiplantae > Streptophyta > Magnoliopsida > Sapindales > Rutaceae > Citrus > Citrus medica. The sequence goes on along the minus strand of MKYO02026617.1, from coordinate 574,181 downwards.
AAGAAAGCAATTTGTCTTTGGAAGGAGTTGTTTGGGGTTCTTTGGAGGTTGCTTGAGACTCGGAGTCTTTAAGAACTGCTTTACCCTTGTCTTTCCGCTTTGGCGGCATTATCTGTTTTGAAGAAATTCTCTTGTTAGAAAATCTGGAACAGAATTTTGATCACCTTTAATAAATTCGATATCAAAATCAAAAATACTTAAAATGGCTTGCCATCGTGCAAAAATTTGTTTTGATGCAATATTGTGAACATCTTTTTCTAAAACATGTTTTGCAGCTTTGCAATCAATTCTAAGTAAAAATTTTTGATTTAATAAATCACTTTGGAATTTAGATATGCATAACACAATGGAAAGAATTTCTTTTTTGATAGTAGAATAATTTTTCTGACAATCATTCCAATGGGCAGAAACATATTGAACTATCTGTTCTTTATCATTTTCTTTTTGCTTTAAAATACCACCATAACCTATATCTGATGCATCAGTTTCAACAATTTTAGGTAATGCTGGATTTGCAAGAAATAAACATGGGATATTTTTTACAATTGTCTTTATATGCTTGACAATTCTAGTATGCTCATCTGACCATGCAACAGGAGTCTTTTTCAACCTATCATGCAAAGGTTTTGCAATCCTATTGATATTTGGACAGAAATCAAGAACATAATTTAAACTACCCAAAAACCGTTGCAATTGGGTTTTGTCTAGAATTTTGTCGGGAAATTTGTCTGTAAAGGCAAGTGATCTTTCAATGGGGGTAATGGTTCCTTTAGAAATGTAATGGCCAAGGAACCGAACTTTTGTTTGAAATAGTGAAATCTTTGAACTAGAGAGGGCTAAGCCAGCCTTTCTAGTGGCAAAATAAAAAGTCTTTAAATGTTTGAAATGTTGATCAATGGATTGTGAAAAAATCAACACATCATCAATATAAACAATGCAAAACTCGGAGTAGGGATTGTAAATGTCATTCATAATTCTTTGAAATTCCGAGGGTGCATTCTTTAAACCAAAAGGCATAACAGTCCACTCGTACTGTCCAAATGGAACAGTAAAAGCGGTTTTATAACGGTCATTTGGATGAATTTGAATTTGCCAAAAACCAGATTTCATGTCGAATTTTGAAAATATAAAAGCTGAACACAGTTTTTGGAGCAAATCCTTTTTATTAGGTATTGGATACCTAATCCATTTTAAAGCTTTGTTTAAAGGTTTGTAATTAATGACAAGTCTCGGAGTTCCCCTTTCAATTTCAGAATTCTTGTTGACATAAAAAGCTGCACAAGACCATGGGGATCTCGATTTTACAATGAGTCCTTTGGACTCTAAATCTTTTATTTCATTTTTACAATGTTGCTCTAAATCCATATTCATTTGAATTGGACGGGCTTTAGTGGGTATTTGCCTTTCATCAAAAGAACTTTCATAAGGTAAATCAACCAAATGCTGTTTTCTTTCCCAAAAAGCAGAAGGTAAATCAGCACAAATTTCTTTTTCAATAAGAGCTTTAAATTCAGAAATCTTTCTTTGAATAAATGCATTTTGTAATCCTTTTTCAATTCTTTGGAGGCTTAAATCCTTTTTTAAACATAACAAATCAGTTTGTTTGGATTTAAGCATGGCATTAATTTGATTTTGATAAACAGAACATGCTTTAACAATATTAAGGTTTCTTGTTTTCGGTTTTTCAATAAAAGGGAGAACAAGTCTTTTGGATTTTGCTTTAAAAGATATACTATCATAATTGACAGTATAAGGAGTAATCAAATTTATAAACGGGGTTCCTAAGATGACAACATGATGTATGTCATTAGTGAGAAGAAAAAAAGTTCGAAATTCAAAACCACTGTTATGGACAGAAGCTTCAACTTTTGATTTGATTTTAAGTTTTGAATTATTGGCGGCAGAAAGCCTCTCATTTGTCTTCTCATGAAATTTCTTTGGAACAACGTCTTCTTTAATACAATTTAAATCGGCACCAGTGTCAAAAAGGGCAATGGTGTCAATTTCAAAATCTTTGGAAAAAACTAAAGTAATTCTGATCAAATATTTTCTGGTGGTGATTTGTTTTAAAACAAATAAAAAATCATTGGGCACTGATTCAATATTTTCAACATTTTGCCCGTTATCACCATCAGTTTCAACTTCTTTATCAGAATCATCATTTAATTGCTTTTGTAAAAGGAGTTGAATAGTATCAGAATCATGCTTTTGTTTTTCTTTTAAATCCTTGATTTCAAGTTTAATATCTTTAATCTCTTTTTGAAGATCTTGGATATTAGGAACATCCTTTTTGGTTTTCTTTTTATTCAAAATCTCAGTTAAATCATAAGAAGATTTTTTGACAATTGGAACTTTAGAAGGTTCCGGTTTATTTGAATCAATGGTTTTTAAAAGTTTATCAAGATACTCTTTTTGAAGATTGGGATCAGAAATATGCTTTACGAGCTCAAGAAAAATTTCTTGGTCTTTAGTCAAAACATTGATTTTCTTTAAATAAGCATCAGAGTCCGAAGTATCGGAATCGGTTAAAGAGACAGATGTATCTGAGTCATTTAACTCATCAATCTGTAAAGGCTCACTGTCTCCCGTCATGGAAGACTCAGAGTCAGAAGACTCTATGAGCAAGGCAGTAATTTTGGAAAGGATTTCCTCATCGAGATCAAGCTCATGAAGCCTCCTATTCACCCTGCAATACTTTGCAGTATGGCCCTTTATACCACACTTATGGCATATGGCTTCCCTGAAATTGAATGGGGTCCTAGGTTTGGTTCTAAACTCAGGTTTAGCCTTAAACTCTTTCTTTTTAGAGAATTTGGGCTTATTATAAGGCCTTGAAGGTTTCTTATAATATAATTCTCTAGAATTTCGATAGGATTTTCTATGGAATCTGGATTTGTGATGTTTCTTGTAAGGTTTTGAAGAACACTTACCATCACAATCTTTGGAAGTAGAAGTCTTAAAGGGGTCATAATTGAATTGTTTACAGAAACTGCCTAATTCTTGTTTAGACTTCTTAAGTTCCCACTTAAGTCGTTTCTGTAATTTCAAATCTTGACAAATCTTTAAGCCTTCTTTGTTGACGAAACTGACAAGTTCACCATAGGTGAGCTCATCATAAGGAATACGGTTGTCATAAAGGGCTTTAATGGAATTTCTAACTTTTTCACCGAGAAGGGTGGGCAACCCTGCAAGGAATTTTTCCTTCCAAGTTGTATGACTAGCGTCATCTCTAAGGAAAAGTCTGGTGAAAAAGGTAGTTTTGTAATTCTAGAATTCACTGAGTTTCCTACACCTAAGGTTGTGTAGTAACTCGGCATTTTTATCCCTAAGGTGAGATGGATCACCTATGAAATGGAGGGAGATGGTAAGAGTTATGGTTGACTTTTGGATTTGACCTTCTATCCTAGTCAATTGCTTTCCAATGGTATTTAAGTTAGTATTACAGAAATTATTCTGTTGAATAATACTACTTAAATTTACCTCAGAAATTATTCTGTTGAATATATATATATATATATATATATATATATATATATATATTCAATTAGAGATTTCTAACTATATTAAAGTTATAGATAAGATAAAATATAAAAAAATATAGACTTTGATATTATGTATTTTATCCTGTATTATATTGAAATATGTATTTTTTTTTATCTTTAACTAATCCCTTGAATTTGATATAACCAAGGATTTCTGATTAAAAGCTCACTCATATATAGAAACCTAAGCACAACTTCATATTTCATTACATGACATATGTACAATAAGTTTACCCTATTTAAAGTGAGAGTTGCAAGCAATTTTCTTACACACTAAAAAACACTGCCAATTAAAGAAGCATAATGAGTTCTCTTTGTTGAAGAGTCAGCACTAAAAGCCAACTTTTCAACAAACATATGGCTGGCATGCAAGCTGCCACAACTAACATGCAAGCTTGCACAAATGAGCAAATTGTCAAGTTGAGTTTTGGTCATTATTTAGGCTATAAATAGAGAGGTGATGAGAGATTGAATTGCATCTCAAAAATTAAGAGTAACAATTTAAGTGAAGAATTGTTAAGAATGTGAGCAATTGGAAAGTGTGTATATTTGAGAGGTTTTTCCTTTCAAGTGTGTGTGAGAATACTGGATGTATTTGAGTTTTGAAAAGTGAGATTTCTTTACTCAAATAATTGTTAGTAATACAATTATTTTCTCTTGCTCCTGCGAACGTAGGCAAAATTATCGAACCACGTAAAATTTTGTCCTTTATTTTTCTTGTGATTATTTGGTGCGCTTGATTCCGCATTCCGCTCACAACACCCTCGCCAAAATCTAGTTGCGTGAATTTTTGTGATGAGCAATGCCTCTTTTCTTAATCTTGAAAAACATGTGTTAATCACTAATAAGTTAGAAAATGGGGAAGTTCTTACTGTTCATTGCAAGTTTGCTGAGGATGACCTTGGTGAACATGTACTTCATAAAGATGAGAATTATAGAATCAGTTTATGTCTTAACATTTTTTATAGAACTCTGTTCTTATGTACTTTCACTTGGAGTCAGCAAGTTTATAGGTTCGACATATGTGATGGAGTCGGGGATCACTGCTTTGATTGTAACAGGAGGATAACGCATTCTGCTCCATATCTGGCTCAAACTCCTTTTAATTTTGATACTTGTTATAAGTAGTGATGAATAATCCTCTTTGTATGAATAAGAATGCATAATTATTGCTACTTGTATGTTTATTTTCTATGAAACAAAAACTCTATTATAATTATTGGACAAGACCTTTCACAGATAGAACCTATTCTTCAAATAAGAGTAAAACTGATATAACCAAAGGAAACCTCTTATAAGAGTTTTCATATATATATATATTACCAATATTAGGTATGGTCGTGAAAAATGAATTGGATGAGAAGAGACTAATGAAATACGATACCCTCGTAGAACTTGAGAACAAAAAAGCCTAATCAGACATCTTAACCATGCATAAATTAAATGCAGTTTATCCGGCTCAATCAATTTTTTATTTTTTAGGTTCTTCTTTTTCTCTTAAAGGAATGAATGTTATTCTTTTTGGGTTAACTATTCTAGAATGAATGTTTTAATATTAGGTTTTTGCTCCTAAGAGTTTGGTCAAGTGGTTTTCAAAACGGTTCATTTGTCTGGCCACTAACTTGGAATCATGCGGGAGCTAAGGACTAAAAAAATCAATTTGGAATTTCCCTCAAAATAAATAACAAAAAAGGTAGATAATTTATTGGTATATTATGATAGGTATATTCTTCTTTTATCCCTTTAGTTTTAACTAATTACTCAACTGGTCTATTAATTTAAAAAAGTTACACAAAACACACTGTTGTACTTTTTATCTTGTTTACTAGAACAAATACACAATAATGAAGACCTTTGAGATAATTTTTTAAAATATAAAGACTAACTAGGCAGTTAGCTTAAAATGTAGGGACTAAAGGAAACAATTATCCTAACTAAGATGGGATTGGATCCGCTAAGTTTTGCATTAATGATCATATTTTCTCATCTTCTTCTGCCTTTCACGGTAATATTATAAAAAACAATTCTCAGTTGCAGGAGACGAAAATTGAAAGAATAATGTTTGAAAACGTTTTTCATTTTTTTACAAGACAAGTGCGAAAACATCAGTTGACCACAACTTTATTCAGAATTGTTTATGCAATTTATTTAGGTATAAAGAAAAATTCAAATAATAAAGTGACATAAGAAGAGGGACGATTCAACAGAAAATAGGAGAAATAAAAAATAGTTAATAGAGAATATTTCAGATTTTATCTATAAAATATAAAACATATAGCACCTCTTTACTTCTATTGGATAAAAACATAATATCCTCAAAGATATATTTTTTTTTTGCCAAAGGAAATATAACTATATAAGGAATGAGATACAACATATGTAGATCCAAAATATAATGAATTTACCCACTTTAATTTCTAAATTCGGATTTATATATATATATAGAAACATAAACACAACTTGACCTTTCTTTACCAGACACATTTGGTATAGGTTACGTCGGAACAAGAAATTTTTTAGTGAAAACCATTACCTATAACTTAGGAATATTCATGTTGTATCACCAAGAATTAATAACAAAATTATGCAGAAGCGTACTTGAATCCATAACGTTGAATTACTCAATAGGGTTGTGTGGTTGGCTTTCTAGATCTACACGTTCTCCTAAAGAATTCTTTAATATTCTCTACGCTCTCTCTTTGATGATGCGTTGTCAGTAGAGAATAGAAAGATAAATGTGACCTGGGGATCATAACCACTTATATAGATAAATATTTCTTGTTGTCATTAGGTAGTCCTAATTCTGTCCATCGTAGAATTTGAATATAATTGAGTCCCTACACATTAAAAGCTCACACCTTATTAAATACATTAACGCCCATAATACCGAAAACCTTAATAGATAACTTTTCATTAAGCTTAACCTTATTGACAGTCTGCAATACATAATTATTCACATACATAAGACTAACGTTGGATTAAGAATCCAACAATATTGGATTAAAAAAAACCAACAAGTTACTTTATTTTGTATTAAGGATCCAATAATATTGGATTAAAAAAAACCGACATGTTACTCTATTTAAAGGTGAGAGTTGCAATTTTCTTATTACAAACAACAAAACAATGAAAAAGAAATATCCATGTACAGAAACTTAATTGGAAGACATATTTTGTATAAATTTACCCTATTTAAAGTGACAGTTGTAAGCAATTTCTTACACACACACAAAAAAAAAAAAAAAGAAACTATATATCAATTAATATAAACAAGCTTAATGAGTTCCCTCTCCAAAACTTTGCTGTTATTAGCTCTTGTTATTGCATGCATGTCCGCGATGAGCAATCCCTATTTACTGAATCCTGAGAAACATGCGCTAATCACCAATAAGTTAGAAAATGGAGAAGTTCTTGCCGTTCATTGATTGCAGGTCTGCAAAGGATGACCTTGGTGAACATGTGCTCTATAAAGACGATAATTATAGAATCAGTTTTTGTCCTAATGTTTTTTATAGAACTCTATACTTCTATACTTTTAAATGGAGTGGGCAAGTTCATAGGTTCACATATATGATGGAGTCAGGGATAAATGCTATGATTGTAACTGGAGGATGACACGTTTTGCTCCATCTGTAGTTGAGACTCCTGCGTAATTGTATGCATAAGAATGCATGATTAAAGCCTCTTGTGTACAAAAACCCTGTTATAATTATTGGACAAGAAGTTAGAGCCTACTTTTTTAGTTCACCTTAGTACATGAAGATATGATGCATTAGGTTAAAATTAAGAGTTCAATATCTAATGACCCACCCCGGACTAAGGGCGAACTTAACCACAACTCACATGTAAACTTAAAAATAATTTCTTTACAATTGATAACACATCAAGCTTCAAAATACAACATTATACTGCAATAGAAGAATTTAAAATCTTGTCAAATCATCCACCGACCTCAATTTCAGTCCTTCTTCTCACTCATAAAAAAATCAATCATGATTTTTGGGAATCACAATAAACTACAATGAATACAAAATTCAGTAAGTAAATTAGTTTTTCATATACCAAAATACATATATACTTATATATAATGCAAATAGATGATATGCCATGATCTTTTAAAATTATTGTAAAATAAATCATCAAAATCTATTTCTGTCACTTTCAAACTTTCACATTTCATTTCAATCACTTACTTGAGTTACCCTCATTCAACTACCCTTTAGTAAGATATTCACTTAACTTTGATAACTTTCATACATTTTGGGCTTCACGTAAACACGTCCCTCACTCACATGACATAACACAACATCCAGAGTGTCCACTAAGTAAGCGATGAATTTAAGAATTCAAGGAAAACTTGAAAACTTCCTTTCTTTCTTCAAATTCCGTTTGCTAAATCCACTTTCTGATTTTATGGAAAGCTTAATGGATGTTCATGCTAATGTTGCTGAACTTTTGCATATAAATATACCCACGTACATAATCGCACTTATTACATAACAACACATCATATAAACATATGGGCAAAAAATATAAATCCATACATGTACATAAAAAAATAGACTTTTCAAATATGTCAAACATAAACATATTGTTTATTGTGATTCATTTAGAAGTCTAATTTACTAATCTCTTGGCATCCTCAAATAATAGATATCATTGGCCTAAAATAAATAAGAAAACATTGTAAAATATAATTAGATCCTAATTATAAATTAACAAAATACCCAAAAACCATAAATTACTAGAATATCTCTAAAGTCTTGAAATTAAAAATTATTGAATTATCCTCTAATTTGAAATTTACCAAAATGCCCTCACCAGTTAACAGTGATTGAAAGTCAACCAACAATGATCAGGAAGACTGAATGGGAACTTTAGCTTGCTATGAATCCAACAGTGCTAGCGGTTTGTTCCAATACGTGGCCACTGCACCAAATTGAGTTTGACAGCCCTGAAACATTAGCGATTGATCGATGAAAAAATTGAATGTTTTGGTGAAGGTTGATGGTCATAAACTGAAATGGCTATCATGAGGGACAAAATCTATTGGCATCGTGTCATAAATCTGGCGAAATCACACAAAAACGAGGCAGCAATTTCGTGGCTTTTTACGATTTTGATTAGTAGCTTTTGGATATTTCTCGGTGACATGGATGGTGCAGGGATGACCAGTGTTGGCTAAGGATCTGATTGGTGCTTGCAATTACTGTTGATGTGGCCAAAATTAAAAACGATGGGCGGGTTGGGTTCGAGTTCGGTCTAACCCAGTTCAGTTTCACTCTCTCTGTGTGTCTCTCTCTCCCCATTTCTCCCTCTTTCTCTCTCTATCTATAAGGCTTGGTCAAAAAGGTTAAAAGTTGTGAAGTGAGGTATTACAATCTTACACCTTAAAAAAATTCTCTTTGAAATTCACTTGTAGTATGCTCAAAATAATCTAAACTTCAAAATTACATATTGTTTATTATCGATGACATACGTATTGTAATACCTCACTCCACAAGTTTTGACCTTTTTGACCAAGTCTTATATAATTAAGATATCAGACTAGTGGAGTGAAAGCGTGATATGTTTCCTTTAGATCTTTATAAGTACCTATAAACAATATGTAATTGCTCTAATACCATCTGTAATGACCCATTCTGAACTTCGAGGATGAATCTAACTACAACTCACATATAAACTTTTTAAAAACTCACTTTATGATCGATGACAATTCAAACTTTAAAATACAACATTAAATTGCAGTAAAAGAATTTAAAATCTAGTCAAACCATCTACCAACATCAATTCAAGTACTTTTTTTCACTTATCAAGAACCAATTTTGGTTTCTAAGAATCACAGTAGACTATAATGAGTACAAAACTCAATAAGCAAACTAACTTTTCATATATCAAAATGCATATATACTTATATATAATGCAAATAGATGATATGCAATGATCTTTTTAAAATATTGTAAAACATATCATCAAAATTTATTTCTGTCACTCACATAAACTTTCCCATTTCCTTTTAAATCACTTACTTGATCTACCTTCATTCAATTACTGTTTAGAAAGACTCTCATTTAACTTTCATAACTTTTATAACTTTCATACATTTTGGATTTCACATAAACATGTCTCTCACCCACTTATCTCTTAAACATAACATCCAGACTGTCAACTAAATGAGTAATGAATCCAATGTCTCCAAGGAAAAACTGAAAAACTTACTTTCTTTAATATCAATAACTAAAATCCGCTTTCTCATTTTATAGAAAACATAATACATATTTGTGCTTATGCCAATGAACTTTCACACATATATGTGCCCATGTCCGTAAAGGTGCTTAAGATAGAACAATATATCATATAGACACATGGCCAGGAACATATAAATTCATATCCATACATAGCAAAAATAGGTTTTTCAAATATGTCAAATGTATACATATTGTCTATTGTAATTCATTTAGAAGTCTAGTTTACATACCACTTGGAAACCTCAAGTAATAGATATCATCAGCCTAAAATCAATAAGAAAACATCATAAAGTATAATTGTATCCTAATAATAAATTACCAAAATACCCCAAAATTGTAAATTACTGGAATATCCTCAAAATCATAAATTACCAAAATGCGTTCTTCAGTCAACAGTGACTGAAAATCAACTGATAGTGATCAAGAAGGTCCAAATAGGAATTTTAGCTCACTTTGAATCCAATGTTGGTGGCAGTGTACTTTGATGTGCATCCATGTTACCGGATCGAGCTTCTACAATTGTGAATCTTCAACAACTAGTCAGCGACAAGAGGACAACTTGGTTGTTGCAAATTGGGTTTTTCATAGGGTGCTATGAGGGAGAAAACCTAGGCAATGGCATGGCTGCAATGAAATCAGCATCAATCAAAGGCGGCTATTATTGCAACCCTTCACGCTTTGTACGACGGCCTCTGGCCATTTCCCAGTGACACGATGGTGCGGAATGGTGGTCGGCTCTTAAGGTTCTAATTAGTGCTTTCCATTGTCAATGATGTGGCTGGAATCGAAAATGGCACGAGTCGGGTTTAGGTTCAAGTTGACTCATTTTCTCTTTTGTGACCTGATTCTCTCTTTCTCTTTCTTTGTTTCTCTCTCTTCATTTCTCTCTTTCTCAATATATAGGCTAGATCAAAATGGTCAAAGTTTGTGGAGTAGGGTATTACAATTTTACCTTCTTAAAAGAATTTCACCCTTGAAATTCATATTTGTAATGCTCACAAGAATAGAAACCTCAAAATTACTTATAACCTACAAATTCTAATAAATATCTAAAACGAAACATATCAAGCTTTTGCTGCACTACTCTAATATGTTAATTGCATATTTCTTTGGAAAAAGAAAATCACAAAGCCTAATGGTTAAGATAGAACTGTTTTTAATCATCCTTACAACATTTTTCCTAAGCGATGCGGGATGTCACCAACATCCGCACATTTTCAGTCGAGAATGGTCTAATACTATTTGTAATGATCACCCCAAACTTTGAGGACGAATGTAACTATAACTCACATATAAACTTCAAAAGAAAAAATCTCTTCACAATCGATAACAATTCAAGCTTCAAAACACAAAAATAAATTACAGCGGAAGAATTTAAAATCTTGCTAAGCCATCCATCGACTTCAATTCAAGTCCTTCTTCTTACTCATTAAAAATCAATTTTGATTTTTTGAGAATGAGAATAAAGTAATGAGTATAAAACTTAGTAATCAAATTAGTTTTTCTTATATCAAAACTATATAATAATATATAATGTAAATAGACGATATACTATGATCTTTTAAAAATATTATAAAACAAATCATCAAAACCTCTTTCTGTCACTTTCAAACTTTCATATTTCTTTTCAAATCACTTACTTGAGCTATTTCATTCAATTATACTTTAATAGGACACTCACTTAACTTTCATAACTCTTATAAATTTTTTTCTACACGTAAGTATGTCCCTACCCCACATAACTTAACACAATATCCAAAGTGTCTACTAAACGAGCGATGAATTTAAACATTCAAGGGAAAACTGAAAAGTTACTTTTTTTTTTCAAATTCTGTTTGCTAAAATCTTTTTTTGTTATTTTATAGGAAACTTAATGCATTTTCATGCTCATGCCAATGAACTTCCACACATACATACACCCATGTACATAATCAAACTTATCATATAACAACACATTATATCAATGCATCATATAAATACATGGGCACAAAACATATAAATCCATATCCGTACATATCAAAAATAGACTCTTCGAACATGTCAAATATATACATATTGTTCATTATGATTCATTTAGAAGTCTAATTTGATTATCTCATGGCATCCTCAAATAATAGATATCATCGGCCTAAACTTGGGAAAATGACACAGAGACCCCCAACGTTTGAATAAGGGACACAAAACCTCCTAAGGTTTCAAAAAAGACACTCAGACCTCCATTTGTTAACAGTAAATTATAATTTTTAAAGTATAATTACCATTATACCCTTATAGCATATTAAAAAATAATTGTTCATTGTCCAATTTATTCCTATATTATTAATAAAATTACGAATATAACTTCATTACCCAATTTTTCCATTTAATTTTTATCAAATTTTTTCTTCAAACTAAATAAATTTAATCCATTGCTCAAAAATAAAAATAAATTAAATTGATTATTAATATAATAAAAATAACATATATTTAATATAAAAATAACATATATTAAATTTAATTAAATTTAATTTATATATGGAGAATTTTAATTTTTAAGAAATTATCAATTTAATTTATATATAAGAAATTACAACAAATAACATATGGAGAATTGTTATTTTTATTATATTAATAATCAATTTAATTTATTTTTATTTTTGAGCAATGGATTAAATTTATTTAGTTTGAAGAGAAAATTTGATAAAAATTAAATGGAAAAATTGGGTAATGAAGTTATATTCGTAATTTTATTAATAATATAGGAATAAATTGGACAATGAACAATTATTTTTTAATATGCTATAAGGGTATAATGGTAATTGCACTTTAAAATTATAATTTACTGTTAACAAATGGGGGTCTGAGTGTCTTTTTTAAAACCTTAGGGGGTTTTATGTCCCTTATTCAAACGTTGGGGGTCTCTGTGTCCTTTTCCCCCTAAACTTAATAAGAAAACATAGTAAAATATAATTAGATTGTAATAATAAATTACCAAAATACCCCAAAATTATAAATTACTAGAACACTCCCAAAATATCAAAATCATAAATTTCTTAATTATCCTTGAAAATCATAAATTATTAAATAATCCTCCAATTTTAAATTTACCAACATGTCCTTACCAGTCAATGGTGATTGAAAATCAACCCACACTGATCAATAAGGTTCGGATAGGAACTTTAGCTCGCTATCAATCCAATGTTGGCGGAGGTGTGCTCCAATGTATGGCCACTGCGCCAAATCTAACTTTGACAGCTCTAAAACATCAGTGGCTGACCAGTGACAAAATCAACACTTTTGGTGAAGGTTGATGGTCAGAAATTGAAGTGGCTGTCGTGAAGGACAAAATCCACGTGGCGACGTGTCACAAATGTAATGAAATCATGTCGAAACAAGGAGGGAACAATTGCTGTTGCTCTTCACAGTTATTGGCTGCTTCTGACTCTTTCTCCACAGCGTGGATCGTGCAAGGATGACCGGCGTACGCTATCGATTCGATCGGTGCCTTCAGTTGCTGGTGATGTGGCCAGGATTGGGAACGACGGTCGAGTCGAGTTTGAGTTCAAGTTTGACCCAATTCAGGTTAACTCTGCGTATCTCCCTCTCTATCTCGAAATATATAGGGCTTGGTCAAAAGGTCAAAATTTATAGAGTGGATATTACATAATATGCCCTTTTTTTTTATTGGTGATTTCTTTAATTTTGTTCAATGATTCAATAGTATTTTTTCCTAATGATAAATGACATGTAAACAAACTAAGATTTGTAAATTTTTTCTCAAGTGGTGATCTTATTTTTTGCAGATTTTATATGTAAGGTACATTTCTCACAAAATAGGAAATTGGAGGCGGCCAAGCATTACATTTTGTGATGGCTGTACCTTGCATAAGTTTCCAAGACCCGATAAATGACCTCTTTATTATAATCTAACGAAATTTATTACCTAGAAGAGTACAAAAATTTTAGTGCAAAATCTACAAAAAATAAAAAAGAATTTTGTCTAATAGTGAAATTTCTTTATCCCTGTAGAGACGCTGTACTTTTTTTTCCCTAAGTTTTGTGCAATGTCACTACTGTTTTCAAAATATATTGGAACCGTGCAATGTTATTATTAATTTGTAACAAACATAATACTGGTAATTTTTTGAGCAAGGATAATCCTGGGCCTCCAGCTTGTGAGGGAGTTTTCAGATATAATACTGGTAATTTTTTGGGTGCTTTTGGGTAACTTTCTGGACCTAAACGCTGGCGGAATTAGCATACTACAGAACTTGCTTACTTCCGTGTAGTTTTGCATGGAGTGGGCAAGTTTCATTGGTTTGACATATGTGCCGATGGAGGGCGGAGATAATTGCATTGATAGTAGCTGGAGGATACTTAACGCATTCTGCTCCATGCTTGGGACTTGATATTCCTGATCCTCATGGTAATTAGAAATGATTAATCCTCCTTGCATGAACAAGAATGGACCATGCTTTTGTCAGAAAAAATAACAGTGAGTTAAATAGCAGCAAGAACAGCAACTGGAATTAAAAACAACAAGAACAACAATTGGAATTAAAACAGACATGGAAAAGAAATTAACGAAACAAAGGAAATAAATCCGAGGCCTGTAACACAGTGTCCTTAAAATAGATTTACCACCTACTATAGTGCTTTAGGTTTATTGGTAACTATTTCTTAGGATACAACGGTACGAATTATCCGCCAAGTACAGACAAATAATTCCGGCGAACTACAACAACGTTCAAACTCGATAAAAAACAGAATGTCAGAAGGAGGAAAGAAATTTTGAAGTGCTCTGTGTGTTGGTTGTTCTTGTGTGTGAAAAATAGAAGAGGAAGCTGCCTTTCTATACACTTGTGAGTATGTAACAGCCAATTGAATTTAAACAATTCAATTCAGCCTATTGAATTCAAAAATTGAATTGCATAACAGTCCCAAAAATAATTACAAAACTGTTATAAATCCTTTGAATTCAAAAGATGTGAAACTGTTACAAAAAAAAAATTTAAAAGGAAATTAAAAATGTGCCATGCAAGCTTGGGTGATTTTGGACTGACATTCGCATACGTGCAAGACGCATGGGCGCACACAAGTTCAACCAAACCAATCTTGAAATCGCGCCACTCTTGCGCACGTGTGTGTGGAGAGAGCATCTATCCTTATAATTCTTGTTTGTGCATGGGTAAGTGTCTATATATAAACACAAATCCCTTGGCTTATTTTTTCCTTGTGGGATAAACCTCATTTCTTTTCAAATTTCCAACTTCAAGGGTGCACTTTGAGAGATAATTTATCATTCACTCTAACACCATTTTGAGTAAATAAATATACACTTTCGAAGTATTCACGGAGTACAATCCGAATCTCATAATATTTTCCACTTTCGCTAAGTGGAACCCACTCAAAATGTGCCCTCACAATAGCATATTGTTATCCTATTTTTTCAACAGCTTCTAGTAAGAATAATCCTCCTTGCCATGGGCAGCCCTTAGGGCAAGGACATGCAGTTCGAATGAAAGTTAAAGAACAATTTTGATAAGAATCTTCGATGAAGAGGTAAGTGTTGCCACGGAAAAATGTTTTCTAAAGAAGAGGGGAGCGGGAATGTGGGGAAGGGGCAAAAGCTTATACAGGGGAATTTCTTCTCCAATGCCAACACTACCAGGTCACCTG
Organism: Citrus medica; assembly: GCA_002013955.2. Classification (NCBI taxonomy): domain Eukaryota; kingdom Viridiplantae; phylum Streptophyta; class Magnoliopsida; order Sapindales; family Rutaceae; genus Citrus; species Citrus medica. The sequence goes on along the minus strand of MKYO02026617.1, from coordinate 558,733 downwards.
TACGCTACAAGAAAGTGAGGATGTTGCAACAGTATTATAGAAACTTTCACTAAATGGCCTGCATATGCGTGGTTAAAGATTTAGATTTACCAACATTCGGACATGGTTAACATTAAATAGGTATATTACTGCGAGTCGACGTGCGTGGTAAAACTCTACTTCTGTAGTTAGAAGTGGAGCGGACAAGGGATAAGTGCGGTGTTTGTAACCGGAGGATAACACATACTGCTCCATGTGTGGCTCATTCTGCTCATAGTTGAGATAGTAGCAATTGGTTAATATTGCTCCTTATATGTTTATTCTTTATTATGAAATAAAAACTCTACTATATTACTGTACAACATCTTCGCTAGGGCTTTTTTTTATTATTATTTCAGTGAAACCATTTTTTCGAAATTTATTGGAACCGTGCAATGTTGTTATTTTAATTTGTAATTAAAATGATTGATTTTTAGAATTACTCTTCAAAGAGAAGTATGTAATAAATATGGAACAAGTTATTTTCTACAGTACTTATTTGGTTCATTCTATGATGTCGTACGTTATTTTCTTTTTCTTTTTTGGCATCAACAATGTAATAAATACGCACCACTGGATTAATCAATGGTGTAAAATATTTACATTTTTTAGAAATTTCATGTAATTATATTCAAATCTCCTTATAAATACCGAAGATATTACGTTCACAAGAAATTAAGGAGAAGGTGATAGGAAACTGAGATAGGTAATGAGAAAATGGAGGATTCGTCAGCGCAAATGGTGGAAACACCAGGAGCAGAAGTAGTAGGATTTATTCTCATAATAATTGAAGTAAAATATGTAATTTTAATTTTTTTAACTTGATCGCATCCAAAGAAAAAAAAATCTTCGTTTGCACATGGATAGGTTAATTCAATAAGAAATATGAGTTTCGTTGGCGTTGGTACTATCTAACCAAATGCAATTCAATAGCTAGTAGCTACGTTATGCTTATACATTTATGCAATTCCAATTAAGTAATTTTTAATTCTCTATTTCGCATATTTATTGTGAAGCTAATTGGGTTGCTGATTGCTTGGTGAATTTGGCTCTTGCTCATTCTGTCTACACTTTCTCAGCCTTGTGAAATTGGTCGCACACTTTCTGATGACGCTACTAATTTTCCTCGCCATCAACTTTTGTGATTGCCATCGATTTCAGACTTTCTTCAACTATTTTTTGTTCCATTATTTCGGCCTCTTAGTTATTTTGAGGCATAAAACTCGTTGTGGCCCTTGATTTATTATATTTAGAGAAAAGGCTTGATTTGTTATATTTAGAGAAAATGCTACCCACACCCTTAAGGTTTACTTGAATAGTCACACAAGCCCCTTAATTTTATAAATAACTATTATACCATTTGATTATGACAACTAAAAAGTATAAATATAGTAATAAGATAAAAATAATAAATAATTACCATATGGCACAAATAAAATATTACAATAATTATAATTAGTAAAATAACTTATATGATGAAAATTATTTTTAATGTTAGGTTATTATTGGTCTGTCCGACGGATTTTATTAATACTGAAATCTATTAATCCAAATTGACTTTAATATACATATACTAATATAGAAATAATTAAAAAAGATATTACAAATAAAATAGTATAAATTTTATAAATTATTATAAGGTATAATTATTTGAATATTATGAAAAGGATATGAAAAATTAATAATGTTAAATTATCTTTTCTAATATTCCAAATAATTTTTAAATTTTATCTTATTTTGTATATTATATTATATTATATTTTTTATTTTAATTTATATTTATTGTAGAAGTTTATTAAATTAAATTATTAGGTTGTTGTAATCTAGGGTATAATAGTCGAAAGGGGTCTGTGAAACCATTTAAGCAAACTTTGGGGAGGTGGGTGGCCTTTCTCCTTATATTTATTTTTAAATTAATAAAAATTTAGTTTCATTGAAATCTTGGGTGTTCATGCTACACCATGTCACCAACCTAATCTATCACTAAAATGTGACACTAAATTATTAAAAGTAAATAAATTTTTACATTTTTATATTTATGTCAAGATTTATTTTATATTTTAATCCTCATCTTCTTCCTTCTCTAGCATTTTCTAATAGTCTTCATCTTATTCTATTGCCTATAAGTTTTAAATTTGAAGGGCGAAAAAGTTCATAGAATTATCATCCGCAACACTAAGCATATGATGACTCCTGTTGGATTTTTGAAATTGAAAGGACGGTATTCTAGAAAATGGAAGAAATTTTTGTAAACTCAAAATTAAATTTTCTGAATATTATACAAATTTTGATGAAAATTTACTAGAATATTACCCATTTAAAGATCTCAAGATCCCATGTTAATCACTTAATCATGCTTGGGTTGGGTGAGAGCACCCAAGACTTTCTCTGTTATTGAAATACACATGGGTGAGACTATTTACACTCTAAAAATGACTCAAAACACTCTTGTTTTAATAAAATAATTTATTACAAAATGACCCATCATGTAAATTACTATTAAGGACAATTTCTTTATGAGCCAATACAATTTAATTACTTTAAACACTCATTATTTAACATATAATCTTTTATATCTAATATCTTAAAAGATAATTCATTGAACATGCTACTAGTAAATCATAATTTTAAATAATTTTGAAGAAAAAACATTTTTAAGACTTACACTTTCAAGAAATAAAATAAATTGAAATTATTGCAAAGGTGTTCATATTTTTTTGTCTTTGATCTTAAAAAAAAAGTAAATAAAAGCAGTCTAGACCTAGTAACCCAGTCAACATCTTCTTCTTCATCTTCTTTTTTGTGTTAAATTGTAATTTGGTTTTCAATTATTATTGGGGTAGTGAAAGTCCATACTTCTTGATCTTAAGGAATTTATAGGTGCAAAAATTGATATGAAATACATTCTTTAAATAACAAAAACTAATAAATAAAATTATTTTAAAAAATTTGTTTAAAACTTGATTTAATTCCACTGTTGTGAGTTATGCTATATTTATTAAAAAAAATTTCTTTGAGTGTGCTGAATATTTTTATTGGTATTTTGAGTAAATAAATTTAAATGATTTAAGCAGAGATTTTTTTGACATTTTAAAGAGTGTACAGAGTAAAGTTTTTTTTTAATTTAGTATATGAGTGTATAGAGTGCAAATAGCCATACCCAATGTCATATACTATATTTTGCCTGATTTCTCTATGATGTTGTTAAAAGAATTACAGTATTAATAGTGGGATCATTATGAGCCATTTAATTTAAAAAGATACACCTCTACCTTTGATTTATCTTTAATGGACAATTACCAATTACCCAAGTTACAGTAATTCCTTAAATCTTAATTTAATTTAGGTGTAACTTATATAATATTTTTACAAATGATTTTTTTAGACATAAGTAATAAATAATTATTTTTAATCACTGTTAGTTTCACTATAAAAGAAAAAAAATACAATTGGATTTTAACAAAGGGATATATAGTAAACAAAATCATTATAAAATTATTTCATTACTTTAACTTTTCACTACACTTATAAATTATCAAAATAACATTAATGCATTACAAAATTTATATATCGATCAAGTAATGTAATTGTAATTTAGTGATATAAGATAAAAATTCAATTTATTGATGAGTAATGAAATTTATTTAGGAAGTGACTTATGAGAAACAATTTATATACTATAATTTTTATATGATTTATGAACAAATAATATAATTAAATATATTTTCATTTGTGGCCTTTGATTATTGTGTTTGAATTAGTATATTCTTCTTTCCAAGTTGTTAATCTCTCTATCATATTTAACTCATATAATTTCTTATCCTTTATTACATCTAGGTTACTTAAAGCGGTAAAGAGTGGTTTTTTTTTTTTGAAAAGGAAGTAAACCTATCCATTGATTAACTTGAAATTATGTACAAGACATCTGCTGAAATTTCATCTAGCCGCATTACAGATTCCATCTTTTGCAATGCCAACTTCGCTAAAGAGTGAGCTATGCCATTATATAATCTAGGTGTGTGCTGAGCTTTGAAATTTTGGAAGTCATTCTTTTTTTCCAGAATTTCAAAAATCACCCAAGCAATTTCTGACATGCTACTAATTCTATTATTTACAAGCTCAACTAACTCATGGGAATCTGATTCTACCAACACAGACTTTCCTCCAACTTTTGCAACAACCTGCATTCCCCATTCCATGGCTGCAGCTTCAGCCATTGTTACGTTTTCGAAAAATCTACTTGTCTTTATAGCAGCCGCTATGCAGTTGCTCTTCCAATCTCTACCTACTACCCCCAAACCAGCTACCTGTCTTTTTTCATCCACCGCTGCATCTACATTAACTTTCAACCAATCTTTTGGGGGAGGACACCATTGGTTTGCCTTACCATCCTCTTCCCTTACTTGGTAATTCCCGAGAGGTTTTCTAGTGTTCCTGAAAGCTTCCACTGTTGACTCAGCCCTTGCCACCAGTCTGTTTTGATATTTTTTTCTCCCCTCAAACATCCATTTGTTTCTTGCAGTCTAAATTATCCATAGAAGTGCTGCAACTGTCTTCCTCTTGCTGTTATGATGCTTCTTGAGCAAACCTTGGAACATCCTGCTTATATCATGAGATTTTCCCTCTACCAGCATCTCTGGGAATTGAGAGTTTCTCCGGACTTTCTTAGCTATTTTACAACCCAGCAGAGCATGAGATATAGTTTCCACATTGTTGCTGCAAATTTGGCATATTGGCTCCTGCACTACTCTTCTCTTCCAAAGATTTTCAGATGTAGGGAGCAAGTTATTGATAGCTCTCCATAAGAATATCTTTATTTCTCAAGCATGGCCAGCTTTCATAGTGCACCCCAAAGGTCTGAACTCTGTGATGAACAGCAAGGTTGATCTGGAAATTTTAAGCTCATCGCCACTTGGTACCCACTTTTCACAGAATACTTCCCTCTTCTGTCATAATGCCAAATCAGTTGATCCTCTTTTGGTCTTTTAAAGAGGGGAATTTTTAGAATGGCTTCTGCATCTTCCCTTGTGAAGGAGTCTTGAATGAGCCTCTTTCCAGCTTTGCTCCCCATCCATCAGCTCAGACAGGCTTGAAAGTTGAAGGTCTGGGCAGCCAATTGCTTGAATACACCTTCACTTTTTAGCCATTCCCAACTCTCCATCTAGCACCATTTTCAATTACTTGCCTCCCCCACAAAATGCTCCTCCAAATAAAGGAAGGCTTTGACCCCAACCCCGCCTCCATGAAATCCATATGTTTGAAATATCTAGCTTTCATGACTCTGGATGCCAGGGAGTTTGGGTTATGGATGGTTCTCCACTCTTGCTTAGCCACAAGAGCTTGGTTGAAACTTGATAGGTCTCAGAAACCCATGCCTCCCCTTATTTTAGCTTGGCTCGGCTTCTCCCAACTCCTCTAGTGAATGCCCTTCTTTTTTCCATTTGTTCCCCACCAGAACTTAGCCACTTCCTTTTGGTTCTCCTCACACAGTCCCAAAGGAATTTTGAACACACTCATAGCATATGTTGGGACTGCTTGTGCAACAACCTTAATGAGCAACTCTTTGCCTCCACTCGAGAAAAACTTGTGCTGCCAGCCTTGGATTTTATTCAAAACTCTGAGCTTTACTTCATTAAAAAAGCTTTTAGTCTTCATTCCTATCATAGACGACAAGCCTAGGTATTTTTCATGGCGAGAAACCACCTGCAGCTGAAAAATATCCTTTATAGCAGTAGCTCGATCCTCCTTTGTGTTTTGGCTAAAGAACATGGATGATTTTTGGTAATTAAAAATCTGCCCAGACGCTCTACTATAGCACTCAAAAACAGCCTTGAGATGAGAACAATCCTCTACCACTGCTTTGACAAAAATTAAGCTATCATCAACAAATAACAGGTGGGAGACTGAAGCATCTTTTCCAAAACGAAGCCCCTGGATAAGCTTTTGCTGCTTTGCTTGAACGAGCAAATTAGAAAACACCTTTGCTCATATGATGAACAGATAAGGGGAGAGTGGACACCCTTGCCTGAGCCCTCATTGAGGCTTAATCATTCCTAAAACTGTTCCATTTATCACAACAGAAAAAGAGGTTGTGCTGATACAATTCAAAATCAAATCCACCAAATTACTAGAGAAACCTAGCTTCATCATTGTGTGCTATAAAAAACTCTACTCCACTCTATCATAGGCCATGCTTAAGTCTAACTTAATAGCTACTAGCCTGTGCTTTCTCTCTTTGCTATGCCTAATCTTATGCAAGCACTCCTATCCCACTATGATATTATCGGTGATCAGCCTATTGGGGATAAATGCACTTTGGGATAGGGAAATTACATGGTTTAGCATATCTTTTAGCCTATTTGTAATTGTTTTGGCTATGATTCTATATATGACATTGCAAAGGCTTATCGGCCTAAAATTTGTCACCCTCTGAGGCTTTGGAATCTTAGGAATCAAAACAACGTAAGTGTGATTTAGCGGGATAATTGTACGTTTATCATTTAGGATGTAGAGGCAGGTGGAGATAACACTTGACTTCACTGATTTCCAATGTTTCTAGAAGAAAAGTGCAGGCAAGCCATCAGGCCCGGGGGCCTTCGTTGGGCACATCTGAGCAAGAGTCGCTGCCACTTCTTCGTCTGTGAAAGGTCTATCTAGCTGTTCATTCATCTCTGCACTCACCCTTGGTTTTAAACCTGCCAGAGCTGTTTCAAATTCCACCTCTGTTGGATTAGAAGATGTGAACAACTTTGCAAAGTATTCGTGGAATTCCCTTTCAATCTCGTCTCTATCTTCAGTCTAACCATCCTCTTGGTTTAAGATGCCCCCTATCTGGTTCTTTTTTTTTTTCCGCGAAGAAGCTTTGAGGTGAAAAAACTTCGTGTTCTTGTCCCCTTAAGCCAATCGGCACGGGATCTTTGCTTCCAGTAAACCTCTTCATCTAACAGCAACCTTTCAATATGATCTTTAGTGCTTTTGAATTCATTCGCTTCTACATAATGTTGATAATTGAGCTTCATATCACCGGGCTTTTTCTTTAGCCTCTTCAGCTTTTCTTTTCTGTTGTTGAATTCCCTCTTGCTCCATGCCAGCAGCCTTGCCATTGAGTTATTGGTTGCCTTCTGAAAAGATTTCACAGGATCCCCATCATACCAGCTACCCCACTGCCTCCATTTTTCCTCCACTATACGTCTACACTCTTCATAATGGCTCCACATATCTTCATAGTGAACTCTCGGCTTTTGTTTTCTTCTAAAGAACATAAAGTTTTTTTTTGTATTTTATCTTATTTGATTATTATAAACAATAGATTTCATCTAATTGTCCACACTAATCCCACCATTGATATTTGGATGACAAACACTTTAACTTTTTATATTTTATTTTATTTTATTATTATAAACGGTAGATTTAATCTAATGGTCCCCATTGAAGAGGGACCCATATTTAACATTATTCTATATGAACAAGACCATAATTAACATAAGATAAAGGCACTTATTTTATCTACAAAATATACTATATTTGTTATCCAGCCATTTATTTCTATTAGATAAAAACATACGAATCCTTGCAATGTAAATGGATATTTGTAATGCCGGAGGAAAAATTCATAATGAGATACAACACAAATCCAAAAATAATGAATTTGCGCCCTTTAATTTCTTGCAAGTTAAATTTATATATATAGAGTTAGTCCGAAGCAGAACTTCGCCTAATGACAACTTCATCTTTCTTTACATGACATATTTGGGTGTATCTTGCCCTGTTATCCCTTTTAAAGGGTGAGATCAATTAGTAATATTCTTATTACAACCAGAAATTCACTACAAGAAAACCAAAAACAATGAGTTCTTTTATCAAAATTATGTTGCTACTAGCTTTTCTTGTTGCAGGCATGTCGGTGATAAGCAACGCATGTTTTGTTTACATTGATATCCATGTGCAAATAACTAATAAGTTAGAAAACGGAGAGGATATTACCCTTCACTGCAAGTCTAAGGATGATGACCTTGATGTTCATTTGCTTCATAGAGATGAGAGCTCTAGATTCCGTTTCTGTCCTCGCCTTTTGGGTAAAACTCTATTCTTCTGTAGTTTTGTGTGGAGTGGGCAAGTTTATTGGTTTGACGGAAAATTCTATGATGCCGTAATTTTAATTACGGCATTATTGGTTTGACGGAAAATTCTATGATGCCGTAATTTTAATTACGGCATCGATGCCGTAATTATTATAAACCGTTAGATTAAATCAACGATTCACAATAATTATGAAATAATAAAATTTTTAATTAAATTAAATCTAACCGGTTATAAGCCGGTTAAGTACTTTTTAAAGATAAAATTTGACCGGTGTAAGTTTAAAGGAAAAAAAAAGAGGATTTACCTTTTAAAGAAATAAAAAATTAGAAAGGGAAACTTCCGTTCATATTTTTCATTAAACCCTAATTAGCGAATTCTTAAAGAAACCTCTCATACGTCTACAGATTATAGCCATTCTTGAGTTGATTTTCTATCTTGTTCGAATTGCTGAGTCTCTGCTGTTGCTGCCTCTATCTTGGTTTGGCCGTCGTCACCTGTGCAAGGTAAATTTAATCCTCTGTCTCGTTCGAATTGCTAAGCATTTTAGTTTTCATTCATGGTCATAATTTGTTCACGGCATTGAATCTAAGAATTAAGAAGTCGCTGCAAGTGTTTGGGTTTGCATAGTTTTATTTCATAGTCATAATTTCTGCATTTGTTCACGGAATTAAGAAGTTCCAGTGCACTCCTGCCTTTGCCTCTTGAGAAAATTAGAAGCTTTGCCAATAGCAGTAGCAGTGGCATTAGCAGAAGCTTTCCATATTCAATGCTTTGTTCAGATGCCTCTCCAGTTGCTCATCTAAGCTTTTCAGATCAATCTGATCTCCTCTCACGAACCCATCACTGCTTTCTTTCATTCTTTCTTTCAAGGGTGCTTCTGTTCAAATCACTCCCTCCTCCTCTTTCTTCTTCTCCTTCCTGTTGATGATATTCAATTGTTATAACTTGTTGCTGTTGTTGGAGTTATTATTTCTCTACGAGAATTTGCTTGTCAAAATTTCTCAATAGGAAGGAAGCGAAGAGTATGCCAACATTTTTTTTATTATTATTTTTCTTTTCTATTGAAGCATGTGGGCACATGGCATTGCCTGAACACAGCACGTGTTTGTGACCCACTTTCCTCTTCACAATTATTATTATTATTATTGTTTTATTTTTTCTTATTTTTTCTTCGATTTTGATTGGCCATCAATTTATTTTTGGGTGAACGATATACAGTGCTATATGAGTTATGCTAACTGTTGTGACCTTGATTTTGTATTATTGTTTGCATTGATTTTGGTTGATAAACAAATGTGTGGTGGATCATGGATGGATGTATGGATGAGGATAATAAATAAATGAAATATATATAAGACACAAGCAGATAAATTAAAGGTAATGGATCATAATTCTGAAACTGGAAGTGGGTTTTTGTCTCAAATATAATTGAAGTGATAGAGAATTATGTGAAGTTGCAGAAAAATTTTGGGTTTGAAATGCTTTTGTTTCTAGGCAAATTTTCTGCTGTATTTTGGATGATTTGCTGCTGTTTTTGGTTAAATTTTTCTGGTGTTTTGGCTTCATTTGGTGCTGTTTTTAGGATAAATTTTCTGCTATTTTTGGGTTAATTGGCTGCTGTTTCTCAGTTTATTTTTCTGCTGTTTTTAGATAAGTTTACTGCTGTTTTTTGTTATATTTTCTGCTATTTGCAGGTAAATTTTTTTGGTGTTTTAGGCTTCATTTGCTGCTGGTTTTGGGTTAAATATTTTGTTGTTTCTGGATAAATATACTGCTGTTTTTTAGTTAAATTTTCTGCTGTGTTTTGGATAAAGTTTCTGCTGTATTTGGGATGATTTGTTGCCCTTTTTGGTTAAATTTTTTTGGTGTTTTGGGCTTCATTTGGTGCTGTTTTTAGGTTAAATTTTTTGTTGTTTCTGGGTTAATTGGTTACTATTTTTTAGTTTATTTTTCTGCTGTATTTGAGATGATTTGTTGCCATTTTTGGTTAAATTTTTTTGGTGTTTTGGGCTTCATTTGCTGCTGTATTTGGGTTAATTTTTTTACTGTTTTTGGTTAAATTTCCTTCTATTTTTTAGTTAAATTTTCTGTTATTTTTGGATAAATTTATTACTGTTTTTGGGTTAAATTTTCTGTTGTTTTATAGGATCCAAAACTTGTGATATTTCCCATTTCTTTTGTGCCTAATATCTTCATGTACAGGTTCTTGTAAACTCGAAAATGGCTGAAAATGTAGATGAGGGTAACGAGAATGATTTCAAGGAGAATGATAATGTGAGCCAGGAAAATGAAATTTCAAGAAGAAATCGACCTTTCATTGAGTATTTGTAAGTCTTCTTACATTAAATATTATGTGTTTGACTATTGGTAAATTTATGAGTATTTAGTAAAGCCAAACACAATAATGTTAACATGCACTGATGATATATATATTTTTTCAAAATATTTAATTGACTGCAGCAAGCAAGAAGCAAAAATATTACGGGAACAAGGAAAAAAAGTGGTGAGTGTAGGTGCGATAATTAATTTCCATTAAATTTGGGACGTGTTACAAGCAATAACTTATTGTCATATTTTTTTTTCCTTAAGCCAATCGGCACGGGATCTTTGCTTCCAGTAAACCTCTTCATCTAACAGCAACCTTTCAATATGATCTTTAGTGCTTTTGAATTCATTCGCTTCTACATAATGTTGATAATTGAGCTTCATATCACCGGGCTTTTTCTTTAGCCTCTTCAGCTTTTCTTTTCTGTTGTTGAATTCCCTCTTGCTCCATGCCAGCAGCCTTGCCATTGAGTTATTGGTTGCCTTCTGAAAAGATTTCACAGGATCCCCATCATACCAGCTACCCCACTGCCTCCATTTTTCCTCCACTATACGTCTACACTCTTCATAATGGCTCCACATATCTTCATAGTGAACTCTCGGCTTTTGTTTTCTTCTAAAGAACATAAAGTTTTTTTTTGTATTTTATCTTATTTGATTATTATAAACAATAGATTTCATCTAATTGTCCACACTAATCCCACCATTGATATTTGGATGACAAACACTTTAACTTTTTATATTTTATTTTATTTTATTATTATAAACGGTAGATTTAATCTAATGGTCCCCATTGAAGAGGGACCCATATTTAACATTATTCTATATGAACAAGACCATAATTAACATAAGATAAAGGCACTTATTTTATCTACAAAATATACTATATTTGTTATCCAGCCATTTATTTCTATTAGATAAAAACATACGAATCCTTGCAATGTAAATGGATATTTGTAATGCCGGAGGAAAAATTCATAATGAGATACAACACAAATCCAAAAATAATGAATTTGCGCCCTTTAATTTCTTGCAAGTTAAATTTATATATATAGAGTTAGTCCGAAGCAGAACTTCGCCTAATGACAACTTCATCTTTCTTTACATGACATATTTGGGTGTATCTTGCCCTGTTATCCCTTTTAAAGGGTGAGATCAATTAGTAATATTCTTATTACAACCAGAAATTCACTACAAGAAAACCAAAAACAATGAGTTCTTTTATCAAAATTATGTTGCTACTAGCTTTTCTTGTTGCAGGCATGTCGGTGATAAGCAACGCATGTTTTGTTTACATTGATATCCATGTGCAAATAACTAATAAGTTAGAAAACGGAGAGGATATTACCCTTCACTGCAAGTCTAAGGATGATGACCTTGATGTTCATTTGCTTCATAGAGATGAGAGCTCTAGATTCCGTTTCTGTCCTCGCCTTTTGGGTAAAACTCTATTCTTCTGTAGTTTTGTGTGGAGTGGGCAAGTTTATTGGTTTGACGGAAAATTCTATGATGCCGTAATTTTAATTACGGCATCGATGCCGTAATTATTATAAACCGTTAGATTAAATCAACGATTCACAATAATTATGAAATAATAAAATTTTTAATTAAATTAAATCTAACCGGTTATAAGCCGGTTAAGTACTTTTTAAAGATAAAATTTGACCGGTGTAAGTTTAAAGGAAAAAAAAAAGAGGATTTACCTTTTAAAGAAATAAAAAATTAGAAAGGGAAACTTCCGTTCATATTTTTCATTAAACCCTAATTAGCGAATTCTTAAAGAAACCTCTCATACGTCTACAGATTGTAGCCATTCTTGAGTTGATTTTCTATCTTGTTCGAATTGCTGAGTCTCTGCTGTTGCTGCCTCTATCTTGGTTTGGCCGTCGTCACCTGTGCAAGGTAAATTTAATCCTCTGTCTCGTTCGAATTGCTAAGCATTTTAGTTTTCATTCATGGTCATAATTTGTTCACGGCATTGAATCTAAGAATTAAGAAGTCGCTGCAAGTGTTTGGGTTTGCATAGTTTTATTTCATAGTCATAATTTCTGCATTTGTTCACGGAATTAAGAAGTTCCAGTGCACTCCTGCCTTTGCCTCTTGAGAAAATTAGAAGCTTTGCCAATAGCAGTAGCAGTGGCATTAGCAGAAGCTTTCCATATTCAATGCTTTGTTCAGATGCCTCTCCAGTTGCTCATCTAAGCTTTTCAGATCAATCTGATCTCCTCTCACGAACCCATCACTGCTTTCTTTCATTCTTTCTTTCAAGGGTGCTTCTGTTCAAATCACTCCCTCCTCCTCTTTCTTCTTCTCCTTCCTGTTGATGATATTCAATTGTTATAACTTGTTGCTGTTGTTGGAGTTATTATTTCTCTACGAGAATTTGCTTTGTCAAAATTTCTCAATAGGAAGGAAGCGAAGAGTATGCCAACATTTTTTTTATTATTATTTTTCTTTTCTATTGAAGCATGTGGGCACATGGCATTGCCTGAACACAGCACGTGTTTGTGACCCACTTTCCTCTTCACAATTATTATTATTATTATTGTTTTATTTTTTCTTATTTTTTCTTCGATTTTGATTGGCCATCAATTTATTTTTGGGTGAACGATATACAGTGCTATATGAGTTATGCTAACTGTTGTGACCTTGATTTTGTATTATTGTTTGCATTGATTTTGGTTGATAAACAAATGTGTGGTGGATCATGGATGGATGTATGGATGAGGATAATAAATAAATGAAATATATATAAGACACAAGCAGATAAATTAAAGGTAATGGATCATAATTCTGAAACTGGAAGTGGGTTTTTGTCTCAAATATAATTGAAGTGATAGAGAATTATGTGAAGTTGCAGAAAAATTTTGGGTTTGAAATGCTTTTGTTTCTAGGCAAATTTTCTGCTGTATTTTGGATGATTTGCTGCTGTTTTTGGTTAAATTTTTCTGGTGTTTTGGCTTCATTTGGTGCTGTTTTTAGGATAAATTTTCTGCTATTTTTGGGTTAATTGGCTGCTGTTTCTCAGTTTATTTTTCTGCTGTTTTTAGATAAGTTTACTGCTGTTTTTTGTTATATTTTCTGCTATTTGCAGGTAAATTTTTTTGGTGTTTTAGGCTTCATTTGCTGCTGGTTTTGGGTTAAATATTTTGTTGTTTCTGGATAAATATACTGCTGTTTTTTAGTTAAATTTTCTGCTGTGTTTTGGATAAAGTTTCTGCTGTATTTGGGATGATTTGTTGCCCTTTTTGGTTAAATTTTTTTGGTGTTTTGGGCTTCATTTGGTGCTGTTTTTAGGTTAAATTTTTTGTTGTTTCTGGGTTAATTGGTTACTATTTTTTAGTTTATTTTTCTGCTGTATTTGAGATGATTTGTTGCCATTTTTGGTTAAATTTTTTTGGTGTTTTGGGCTTCATTTGCTGCTGTATTTGGGTTAATTTTTTTACTGTTTTTGGTTAAATTTCCTTCTATTTTTTAGTTAAATTTTCTGTTATTTTTGGATAAATTTATTACTGTTTTTGGGTTAAATTTTCTGTTGTTTTATAGGATCCAAAACTTGTGATATTTCCCATTTCTTTTGTGCCTAATATCTTCATGTACAGGTTCTTGTAAACTCGAAAATGGCTGAAAATGTAGATGAGGGTAACGAGAATGATTTCAAGGAGAATGATAATGTGAGCCAGGAAAATGAAATTTCAAGAAGAAATCGACCTTTCATTGAGTATTTGTACGTCTTCTTACATTAAATATTATGTGTTTGACTATTGGTAAATTTATGAGTATTTAGTAAAGCCAAACACAATAATGTTAACATGCACTGATGATATATATATTTTTTCAAAATATTTAATTGACTGCAGCAAGCAAGAAGCAAAAATATTACGGGAACAAGGAAAAAAAGTGGTGAGTGTAGGTGCGATAATTAATTTCCATTAAATTTGGGACGTGTTACAAGCAATAACTTATTGTCATATTTTTTTTAAATTTTTTAGGATAGAATTAAATTAGGGAAATATTTCAAAAATTTGAGTGAAGAAGAGAAGGCTAAATTTAGATTGGTTGGTAGTGATATAGCACAGAATAAAGACAAAGAAGATGATTTTGTGAAGGGAACTCAAAAAGCCATGGAAACTAGATGCGCTCCAGATCGTTTTGCAAAACTGGTCACAAAATTGTCAGAAAATAAAAAAAAAGCTGTTGTGGAGTTAGGATTTGAAAGTCTTCTGCACATAAAATGTGGTCGACTGAAACGAGATTTATGTTCATGGTTGGTTCAAAATTTTGATCCATTTACTTCATGTATTTTTTTGCATGGTAAGAGTATCACTCTGTCGCCTCGAGATTTTGAGTACATTATGGGAATAAAAGATGGTGGAGTCGACATTGATGTGGATCTTGGTATTGATGACATAGATAAATTGAGGAATGAATATTGTGATGACAGTGGATACATTAAGTTGAAAACTTTAGAGTCAAAATTGGTGAATCAAAGAGAGGTGAATGATGACTTTAAAAGAAGCTTTGTTTTGTTTGCTATAGCTACAATTATTTTTCCTAAATCGGGGTTGAATTTAGCCCCGTATTACTTGGTTTTTTTGAAAGACACCAGTGCCATAAATAAAAAAAATTGGGCAACGTGGGCTTTTAAAGGGCTAGTTGAGGGCATACAAAAGTTCAAGGCAGGACAACATAAAGTTGTTAATGGTTGTGTACTATTTTTGGAGGTAATAATTTTTTTTAAAATGATTTCATCAGTTTTATTGTGTTATTTTTTTTTGATCATTTTGTTAATATTGCAGCTTTTTTACATGGATTCTATATCATTTGCACGAAAATTTATTGATAAATCTTTGAGTCCAATAACAACTTGGACAAATCGAGATGTAACTAACTTATTGAGTTTTGTTAAGAAAAATGGTGGTTATGGGAGCTCAAAGGTATGGCATCTACTTTTTATTAATTAAATATTAACGTATCATATTGAAATGACATGTATTTAATAGTATGTGGTATTTATTAGGTTAATTTGTGAGAAATCCATCCTCAACAAAACACGGCCCAGGAAACATTTGATGGAACAAGTCGGAAGAATGAAGAATGCATACATAATTGTCAACATCAGAAGGAATTATCACTTGTTCGAAAAGATATTGGCCGTATGGCATTGGAGCTTGATGGTTTAAAGCATTCAATGTGTAGCTGGATGCAGCAAATGCAACAAGTAATGGAAGCCCTTAAAGAGAACTTAACACAAAAGCAAGTTGAGCAGCAAAAGGAGAATAATGGCGCTGCTGTTGGAATTACTTCTCCTTCCCGAAAGCAACAAAAGAACGATGAATCAAGCCATGAAATTTTAACTTTTGCGGAACTAATGAAGAGAGCCAAAGAAAGGCCAGATGGAGATGATATTCTTGAGAAGAAATTACTGGATGAGGAGAATGTTGAAGAGAAACATGATGATAGAATTTTGACGGGCGAGTCAGAGCTAAATGAGGGAAAGCATAAGCAAATTTTCTACAATGCAGCTATACAGGTATTTAGCAATAAAATGTGATCTTATTTTTTGCACAAGTAAAACATAAGAGTGCATAGATGAGTATTAAGTTATAAATCATAATTTTTGTAGGATAATGGCCGGAATGATGATTGTTCTATTGAAGAGGAATCATCAAACCAACTTAGTGTATTTGAGGTTAAAGATATGCGCTCCCGAAAGCGAAAGCCTGGTCCATAACAAAAATCCCCTTATAATCAGTTTCCCAAAAGACGAAGCAAACAAATTTTTTTTCATGATTCAATCACTCTACTAAATTCATTTTCGGAGGAAGATATGAAGTTGCTGCAATATATATTTCAAGGAGAATTGCCTATGGAGTAATTGGATTTTCGCATGACCCATTTTCCATATGTTATTATTTTTGCATTAACACTGTTATAGTTTTAATTCTATTTTTGGATTCTTAATACAGTGAGCATATTGTTGATGGAATTAGTTTTTTCGTCTCTCGCCAAGAGATGTTTTCTTTGGCTCCTAATACTTGGATCATTGACACAGTAAGCATACCTTCCTTATATTTAGTTTAATCATTCAATTTATTTATTTTCTTTCTAAGTATTTAAGTCTTCTTGTTTAATGGCTCTATTTGTAGGTCATAGATTGTTTCGTCAACTACTTGACAAACAAAGAACGTGCAAAAACGAGCCTAGAGATGCATATTTGGTATTTGCCCACCATATTTTCGGTAAGTTGTAAATGTTATACTATGAATTTGTTTACTGACAGTTGACCCTATATGTTGATAATATACTAATTTTCTATTTATTTTATGAGTTTTGCAGCAAAAAATAGTGGCAAACATGGACTCTAAAAAGAAATCAAGCATCGAAGACTTTGTCAAAAATCATAATATTCGAGATAAGTACATGTCAGAACTTGCAGTATGTGAAAAGGTAAGAAATTAAATACAAAATTACAATAAATCATGGCATTGTTTAAGACATTTAATGGTAATTATTAAAAATTATGCATTTGTCATGTAGATCTATGTTCCTATAAATGATGGCTTTGCACATTGGTATCTGGCGGTGTTGATTGTTAAAACGCAAACCGTTGAAATTTGGGACTCTTTACCTAGTAATAGTTCGAATTCACATCGAGAGGAAATTGTTAGAGCAATTGTAAGTGAAGCTTGCATTTCACATATATTATTACCAATAAATGCAAATGTATGCTGACTATTATCATCATTATCACAGTTACAGGGACTCGACGAAGTTTTCCTCGATGATTTTTTGGGAAAATTTCGTTCATGTTGGGATTTTTTTAGTTTTAAAATTTTATATCCAGATAATGTCCCAGTACAACCAAATGGAACTGACTGCGGTTTGTTTGTGATCAAGTTCATGGAGACGCAATGTGATCTATTATCTATAAAACATGTATGTGACATTAATTTTATGTCATATTGATTAAAAGTTTTACAGTGAATGATGACTCTGTTTCTCACTTTTATATTTTTTCTCGTACTATATTTAGTATAACTCAACAATAGAAAGATATCGCATTGCACTCCACCTTGTCAACGGAGATACAAATAAAGTGAGAGATAGTATCAGATGTAAGGTTGAAGAATTTCATGATTCGCACAAGAATAATCTTCCACCGAACAAAGTGACAAACAAAGTTAATGGTCAAAAGAATTTGAAGAAGAAAAAGTAGAGTCCAAAAACCTGCAGCATGTTAAAAGTAAGTTCTCTTTAACTGTTTCTTTCTTGCTTTTTTTTTCTCCTATTACATTTCATGATTTGTATTAGTTATTTATTAGTTATTGCAATTATAATTGTTGTTTCACATAAAATTAATTAGAAACAATTTCCAATTTGCAATTGCCTACTGAGTATAAGCAGAATGTGGACTGGAAATAGTCAATGTTTTACTGCAAGTTTTCCTTTATTCTCCAGGTGGCTCACAATTTCCTCTTCAGTGACATCTTGTTGGAAAGTGGACTTTGTTGGGGAGCAGTAGTAACGATAGTTCCTTTAGAATACTTTCACTTTAGCTTCCAGAAACTGAAGCAATTAACAAATTATAATCTGGAATTAAGGTTGATTAATTCATCGCAATCATATGTACCATCATCACAGTGTTGGAAAAACTGCAGTGTACAAGAGTTCCGATTTTACCAAATGGGAATTCATGTAAACTTCTCTATATTAGAGCAGTTCTTTACCATAGAGAGAAAGTGAAACATATAGTTTGTGAGAAACTCTAGAAAGCAATTAATTGAGCTACCGGAACTTTGCATGCTAAAGATTCTACGAAGCAAGAATTTTCAACTTTTCTTTCCTCACTGCATGTTCTTGGCAACAAAAAACAACAAAAGCCAAGTCACTCTTCTTCAATTGAAACAGTTTAAACAAGACCAAAATAAAGAAAACAAGTTAGATGTACAATCTTTGTGCAGAACTTAAAGTTTGCTTGTGAAAGATCATACACGAATAAATATATGTAGTATGCCTTGAAGGAACATTTAAAGCCATTCATTTGTCAAATTGTGAAGTTATGTGTCTGTTAAACCTTCTTAGGTCTAGTGACCTTGAATTTGCCTTTCAAATGATTTTGTCTTTTTAGATAAATCTAAATAAAAAAAAGTGGCACATCAAATCAACGCATATTAGAAATATTTTCCCTTTCTACAATAATATATGTTGTGGAGACTTGAGATCAACTGTGTCTTTGTGTGTCGTATATTTAATATATAGTAATTTAATAATACTGGGGGAACCGAGGAACTTTCCTGGAGGGCATATTTGATAGACTCCAAGTGGGACTCAGAAGAAAATAAAATAGAACTAGTAAATTGACATTAATTGTGAAATAAAACAAAAAATGTGTAAATCACACATAAAACTAGTAAATTGATGGAAAAATGAGTAAATTAATGTTGGAGTTGCAATTTGTACGAAGAATTTGTAAACAAAACAAAAACTTAGCAAAATGACATAAAACTAGTAAATTCACATTAAGTGTGAAATAAAAAAAATGTGTAAATAAAACTAGTAAATTGATGGAAAAGTGAGTAAATTAATGTTGGAGTTGTAATTTGTACGAAGAACTTGTAAACAAAACAAAAACTTAGAATAATGAAATAAAACTAGTAAATTCACATTAAGTGTGAAATAAAACAAAAAATATGTAAACCACACATAAACTCGTAAATTAATGAAAAAAATGGTAAATAAATGTTGGAATTGTAATTTGCACGAAGAACTTGTAAACAAAATAAAAACTTATAAAAATGACATAGAACTAGTAAATTGACATTAATTGTGAAATAAAACAAAAAATGTGTAAATCACACATAAAACTAGTAAATTGATGGAAAAATGAGCAAATTAATGTTGGAGTTGTAATTTGTACGAAGAATTTGTAAACAAAACAAAAACTTAGCAAAATGACATAAAACTAGTAAATTCACATTAAGTGTGAAATAAAACAAAAATTGTGTAAATCACACAGAAAACTAGTAAATTGATGGAAAAATGAGTAAATTAATGTTGGAGTTGTAATTTGTACGAAGAACTTGTAAACAAAACAAAAACTTAGAAAAATGACATAGAACTAGTAAAGTCACATTAAGTGTGAAATAAAACAAAAAATATGTAAATCACACATAAAACTAGTAAATTGATGGGAAAATAAGTAAATTAATGTTGAGTTGTAATTTGTACGAAGAACTTGTAAACAAAATAAAAACTTAGAAAAATGACATAAAACTAGTAAATTCAGATTAAGTGTGAAATAAAAAAAATATGTAAACCACACATAAAACTTGTAAATTAATGAAAAAAATGATAAATTAATGTTGGAGTTGTAATTTGTACGAAGAACTTGTAAACAAAACAAAAACTTAGAAAAATGATATAGAACTAGTAAAGTCACATTAAGTGTGAAATAAAACAAAAAATATGTAAACCACACATAAAACTAGTAAATATATGAAAAAATGATAAATTAATGTTGGAATTGTAATTTGCACGAAAAACTTGTAAATAAAATAAAAACTTATAAAAATTACATAGAACTAGTGAATTCACATTAATTGTGAAATAAAATAAAAAATGTGTAAATCACACATAAAACTAGTAAATTGATGGAAAAATGAGTAAATTAATGTTGGAGTTGTAATTTGTACGAAGAACTTGTAAACAAAACAAAAACTTATAAAAATGACATAGAACTAGTAAATTCACATTAATTGTGAAATAAAACAAAAAATATGTAAATCACACATAAAACTAGTAAATTAATGAAAAAAATGGTACATTAATGTTGGAATTGTAATTTGCACGAAGAACTTGTAAACAAAACAAAAACTTATAAAAATGACATAGAACTAGTAAATTGACATTAATTGTGAAATAAAACAAAAATTGTGTAAATCACACATACAACTAGTAAATTGATGAAAAAATGAGTAAATTAATGCTGGAGTTGTAATTTGTACGAAGAACTTGTAAACAAAACAAAAACGTAGAAAAATGACATAGAACTAGTAAATTCACATTAAGTGTGAAATAAAACATAAAATATGTAAACCATATATAAAACTAGTAAATTAATGAATAAAATAGGTAAATTGATGTTAGAGTTGTAAATTATAAGAAGAACTTGTAAACAAAACAAAAACTTGTAAATGGTGCATAAAACTTGTAAATCAACATTAACTTGTAAAAGTTTCATAAAACTTGTAAATCACACGTAAAATTGGTAAATGTAACTTGGAATTTGAATAAAAAAGAGTAATTACCTGCTACTTAGGTAACAGGTTACCCATTTATTTAGAATTAATGGTAGAGATTTTTTATTCAAATCTAACGGTCCACGTCCATTACGGCATCAATGCCGTAAATTTAGTTACGGCATCAATGCCGTAAATTTAGTTACGGCATTATAGAATGACTCTGGTTTGACATATATAATGGGAAAAAGGATAACTGCCATTATTGTAACTGGCGGATAGCACATTCTGCAGCATGTGATGATAAAGGTTGTTATCAATATAATAATAATCCTCCTTGTATGAATAAGAATGAATAATAATATTGTTCTTCTATGTTAACTTTCTATGAAATGAAAACTCCATTGTTGGACAAGATCTGGGAAAATGAGCGAAACTCTCCTCATGTTTGTCGAAAAGTATTACCCCCTTGCGTTTTGAAATACGGTAAAAAAAACCACTCTGACATTAAAGAGCCTTCTGTTTAATTTGTTCTCACTCAAATTTATGATGCTAAATAATTCAAAAAACAAAAATTAAAAAAAAAACCCGAATATAGCGAAGGATGCGAAACTCAAAACAAAATTTGTTCACCAATGCATAAATCATAGTATTACTATTACATGAACTCGATTCACATTTTCATCAAGCTGTCTGCTTCACAGTCCTGTAAATTGTTGATGATGCAACAGCGGCGTAGCATGTGCTACAGAGATATTGGCGGTGAACATCTTTCGGTGTATTTTGATCAATTAGTATTTTATGCATACAATAGGCTTCACCGTGCGAGTATTTCAAGACATGAGAGGGGAGATGATTAATTTAGATGCATCGAAGGGGGATTTGGCTCATTCTCCCACGAGAGCCATCTTGACAGATTTAAGAAACAAACAAACGTCATTCTTATTATTCAAATTGACTAAAGGCCCAAATTATACAAGAAGATGAATGACGCAACAGAAGAATATTTAAATATAGTGATTTGATTTAGGGATTTTACGATTTTTTTATAATGGTCAAGATTTTATTATTTTGTTACTTCATATAGTAAAAATTACTAGTATAAAAATGACCTTCGTTGATACTATTTTTATATTGGTAACATATTTTTTTAAATATCGAGTTTAGTATTACTGATCACTGTGTAAGAAATAGGTTGACTTTTTTTTTATTTAAATTAGCGATTTTGTATCACAATAGCATCAAAGAAATTATGAGGCATTAAACATCATTAAGATTTTGATACTTCAAGGTCAAATAATCTTTAATTCCATAGAATAAAAAAAATTGTGATTCTATATAATGATGCAGATAGTACTTTGATGATATAAAGCAAGTTTTGATGCTATGGTTATGGGCAAACCCAGTTAAGGCCAAAGAGGGGTTTCAGCCCCTTTTGAGTCATTTTTTTTCTTTAAATGCACACCAAGTCCTTTATGAAAGAGTTAAATAAAACGAATTTGGATATATTTTTTGTATAATAAAATACTTATATTTTAGTTGTAACAGTGATTTTTAGTTGTTTTGGAAATTGGGCTCGAATTCCAATTGTCATATAATTGTATTTTAAATATTGGAATTTATTTACTTTCTCTTAAATTTTAAAAAATAATAGTAATAAATTATTTATTTTAAATATTGAAATTTATTTTAAACACAAAAAAAATCCCAAATTAAATTATTATTTTTTAAAGTAAGCCACCCTAATTTAAGTGTGTGGGTCCATAACTGACTATGGTATCATTTCTATTATGATTAAAGAGCGTTAGTATTCAATAGATGTTAAGTTGTTGTTAATAATTTTTAGAATAATTAAAAAAAATAAAATACTAACTATTCATACAATTGCCAATAAACTACATTCAACAGCAATTATGAAACAAATGTTGGTATGAAAACCCAATAAACTTCATTCACATTCAAACTTTCAACAAACACCACTATATTGGCTCAATTCAACATTAATAACAAATTCATTAGCCATAACTTCATTAACACAGTAGGAGCAAAAACCACAACTAATTTCTAAACTCCACATCTTGTTTATCACAACAAGGGAAATTATCACTAGTATACCCTAAAATGTCACCGGTATCAAATATACTACAACACTTTTCACTTGTATCACTCGTATACCCTAAATTGACAAAAGAATTCTGGCGTCCACCTTTCCGTTTACTACCGTTAAGAACTTAACGGAATTTGAGCAAAATGACTATTTTACCCTTTTAACTTAAAAAGACAAATTTGCCCTGAAAGTGAAGCAATTGAAAATGTAACCGTTGGGAGCCAATAACGGTTACATTTTTGGCTATATAATGACCTAAAACACAACAACAAAAATAGTTTGCAACATTCAACCAATTTGCAACAAGAAATCAGCCACCACACACTTGATAATCTCTTTAAGTTTAACCAATTTGCTACTCTTTTCCAACTAAAAACCAGAAGCACATTAACAAATCATTGATCCATCACATGCCAAGCAATCACATGCCAAGCAATTCATATGAAAATGGCCTCCAGTGAAGCATCAAGTTCTACTGATAGTGGACATACCAAATATGATAAAGTAAAATGCCAACCAAAATACTGCAAGTGTGGCGTGCAAGTAGTGGCTCTGGTGTCAACTACATTGCAAAACCCTAATGCAATGTTTTGGTCATGCAGGTGGAAGCATTGTGGAGCGATGCATTGTGGATTTTGGGAATGGTTCACTGTGGAATCTCTCATATATCCTAATACTAATGGCGCAATGCCAGGGCAAAACTTGAAGCTGAATGATGTTTTGGTTAAGATAAAGAAAAGGCTAAAAAGCATTGAAGGAAAGCTTAAATGGATCCTAATTGTGCTAGTGTGTGTCTTTGTAATTGTCCTTATGAGAAAGTAATGTAACACACAAAGTTTGTATTAAAAAAATATTCAACAGTCATAATTATCAACTAAAATATTTTTCTAATCATAACATATCCAAAATATGCAGATAGCAACATATCTCCTTCAAATACATATTCCAAAAACCAATTCAATAGCTTAGCTCATGCAAGAGCATAATTAAGTTCAGTTGATATCACATAACTAGCATAACAGTTAAGGAAATTGAAGTTGATAGATTGTTTCCAACAAAACATTACAAAACACCTGTGACAGTGGACTCATTACAAAGCACCTGTGACAGTGGACGCTTGTGATGGATTCTGTGATTGGCTAACTTGGGATAGGTTGACATGTGAAGTCTTTCCTATATTACAAAAAAGAAAATAAATTAAGCTCCTTATATGCAATTATGAAATATGAACAAAAAGAATGAAATTCAACCTCTTTTTCTGCTTGTTCCAGCAATTTCAACAGCATTTGCGCTTTTTCTTTTCATCAATCCAGCACTGGAGCTTTTACTTCGCTCACTTGGTACATGGTCTCTCCTCACTGAATTTCTCATTCTGGTTGGCTTTGATGGCTGGCTTAAAGGATCTGCTAACTGGCCTGAAGAATTTCCAATTGACAGCTGAAAAAAACGTAAATTCTGTGTTAGATGACAATATAAACAATAAACATAAATGAATAAAACTAATGGACTAAATAGATACCTGAGAATTAGTGCTTGTAGCTTTGCTTGGCCTTGCAACCGATGGTCTCAATGGACAAGATCTTACATTGTGGTTCGAGCCACCACAAACCGAGCAATTGACAAAGAATCTCCTGCTGCGTTTTTGAGGTTCAGTGGCTGCTCTCTTCCTACATTTCTTTGGCCTTCCAATCTTTTTCCGCACAATTGGAAGATCAATTAAGGGCCTATCACCACGCTCCCATGTCCGTTCATCGGGAATTGGACTAAACATAACTGAATATGTATTAATGTAGGCTTGCTTGGTAAAGCAAAATGGAATATACCCCTCAAATTCATGCCTTGCATAGCCTATGGCAGCCATAGCATGACAACAAGGTAAGCCGACAATTTACCAATACTCACAATCGCACATCTTGTCCTCCAATTTCACTATAAACCTCCTAGCTGGATAATAAGATTTATCCATGACTTGAAAATTCAAGTCTCCCGAGGGTTGCACAATCATTTTTTCTCCTTTCTTGAAAGTTTGATCCAACTCTTTGTAAATCCTAGGAGCAATAGTTTTTTGCCAAGTATTTCCCTCTTTTCTTCTCTTTGTAAATCTTTTCATCAGTCTGCATCTAATTTCCTCAAGCATTGACAAAGTAGGCTTGTCTCTATAAGGCAGAATCCAACTGTTGAAGCACTCGGAGGCATTGTTATCAGTCCTTTCTACCTTGCAGTTTCTGTCGTATGTATGCATAGACCAAGTGTATCCATGCAGCTCTCTTTCCAACCAATTATATGCTGCTAACTTTTCCTCTTTGATATGTGCCATTGCCTCCTCATAATCATGCTTGTTACTACTTTTTGCTGCCTTCCAAAAAAGAGTCCGCAAGTTGGTACCAGCATATTCTTTCGCAAAATTAGCATACACATGCCTATAACATGCCCTATGATAGGCAGTAGGTCATGTGTTCGGAATTGCATTCAACAGCCCCTTTTGCCTATCACTAATAAATGTTGCATGCCTTCCATCATCTAAGTAACTATGCAAATGATCAAGAAACCAAGTCCATGTTTCTGTGTTCTCAATCTCGCATACACACAATGCCAATGGAACTATCCTTTTATTAGCATCTGAAGCAACAGCAGCCAACAAAACTCCACCATATTTTCCCTTTAGGTGACACCCATCGATTCCAATGAACGGTCTGCAGCCATTCAGAAAAGCATTTCTTTGTGCTGGAAATGCAACAAAAAATCTTTGAAATAGATATTTCTCAGGAACAGTGACTGCATCACATAACACTTTGCAAATGGCTCCTGGCTCAGCCCGATTAATAGCTGCAGCGTACTGAAATAGCTTCTCATAGCCCTTCAAATGGTCACTACATACTAGAATCCTTGCTTTTTCTCTAGCCCTATACATTGTGAGCTTTTCAATCTTTAACCTGAGTTTTTCTTGCATATAATTCTTGAGAAGAGATATCTTGACATTTGCATCAATAGCAACATGTCCCTTTATCATTTCAGCAACCCATGTTAAAGTAACTTTCACAGATTTCTTGGTAAGCTTGCACTCATGTTTCTTCTGATATCCCCGCAGCAAAAAACCATTTCTATCATTCAGTTTTGCACCTTTAACAAACCATGGACAACCAGCCTCCTTACAAGTTGCAAAATATCTTCGCGGTTCACTATATTTTATGCTAATGTTAAACCCTTTCCTAATCATAACCTCATGTAACACTTGTCTAAAGTGATTCACATCCCTAAACACATCATCTAATCTCAGCCTATGTATCCCATCAGCATCTAATTTATACTCATGTTTTTCTAAATATTTTGTAAACTTCACACTGCCAAGATTGATGTTATCATCAGAAGAGTTCACAACCATTTCCACTGCCCTAGTGTCATCATCTAGTAAACCATCTCCACCTCCATCGCTGTCACTCTCGCATTGGCTGTCCTCACTGCCCTCACTATCATCAATGTCATCAACAGACACAATATCATCAACAGGCATAGTAGGTATTGGTTGCACAACATGTTCCTCACCATCATTGTCACTTCTTTTGTCTGACCAATCTGATAACAGTTTGTCTTCATCAATTTCACCCTCATGAATAGTTGCAGTAGCTTCGTGTCCATAACCCCTTTGCATATCATCGAATTCATCTCTGTTACTCCCCCCTTCTTGATCTGTATGCCTAACTTCTGGTGTACCTCTATCATTCAAGATATCTATAACTTCTGAAGACAGGTGTACTCCTAAGTTAAACAACAATGATTGTATTAACGGAGCATCTGGATTTTGAGGGCATAAAACAGGCACGACTTCAACTTCAAATGAAGGAACACCCATCAAATTATGAAACCCAAATGAACATTTCATCCCATATTCAGAATCTAAAACAACCTTGACTTTACTATCTGGGTTCATAACAGTCAATAAGATTTTACCAACTGTATCTAACCCATGTACAGTAGTTATCTTCAATGCCTCAGCCTTTATTCTATCAACAGTCCAATCTTCAGGATTAATCATACCGACATGATGTTTTTCTCCTTTGAAAGAAATCACTAGCTCCATTGTTGACATGTCTACTGTAATCCCAAAACAGAATGTGCTTAAATATGGATCCTTTAAGCTTTACACACACAGCGTAGGAAATAAATATCATACAATATGCAAAAAACCAGACCCTTAATATGCAAGTTGAAAAAAACCCCAATTAGTTTTAACGAAATACATGTAACAACCAACAGACCCTCAATATGCAAAAACCAGAACCGATATCATTTACCATCTAAATGCACTTCTATAAACCTAAAACATTGATCACATAAGAATATAAATAACCCAAAAAATAACCACTGCTTATTTCTTCGTTTTTAACATTCTAGGGTTTGTAACAAAAATTAAATTCTCATAAATTTGGATAATTTCAAATTATTTCTTACATCTATTGACTAAATAAGAGATAAGAGATATATTGCATGAAATATATATATATATATATATATATATGAACATACCTAACAACTCAATGCTTCGCTCGCTGGATTCGATCGAAATCAGCTTGCTTTTCTGTCAAGTTCCAAATCAATCTCCACATATATCACTTAAACTTGTTTGACGGTCAAATATTGAGGGTTTTTAGTAAAAAAAAAATGGCAGGCATGCATACAGTCTTGCACCGGTTGTTCATATGCATGCAAACTTCTCTCGGTGTGAATAAAGAATGGGGAGGATGAACCACTTATGTTTGTTTGTCTTTGAGTTACAGTGAAACGATATCGTTTCTCTATAACTTTTTTTTAACCAAAATAAAAAACGACGTTGTTTTGTCTTTTTGTTTTTTCTTTTTAGCTACAGTGAAACAACAGTGTTTTCGGGGTATTAAAACGACGCCGTCTTTCTTTGCAGCCTCTGCTTTATTAAAAGACGATATTACCCCTATGACGTCAGCATGTCTTAACGGTAGTCAACGGAAAGGTGGACGCCAGAATTCTTTTGTCAATTTAGGGTATACGAGTGATACAAGTGAAAAGTGTCGTTGTACGTTTGATACCGGTGACATTTTAGGGTATACGAGTGATACAAATGAAAAGTGTTGTAGTACGTTTGATACCGGTGACATTTTAGGGTATACCAGTAATAATTTCCCTCACAACAATAACCTAAGTAGCAGTAGCAGTAAAACAATAAAGCCAAATGACAACAACAATAAACAGTAGCATTACTCTGTTCTTCATTGTCTGAGCAGCAAAAATAGTAGCAATAACACCCAATGCCAATAAAACCAAAGCAATAAAGACACGTTCCAAAAAGTGGTAAAGAAACAATAAAAGCATCACACATCATTCAAAACAAAAACATAGTCTCTTAATATTAAGTACAATACAAGAATAAACAATTGATAATTACCTATTTTCTTAAGGTAGTGATTGCCAACATATCACGAACCTTTAAAATATCCTTATGAGTATTCAGTTATCCATTTGAACTTCAATTACAGAAAATAATAAAGAAAATTATGTTGTAAACAATATGTTCATTATTAAAATAACTAAATAGACAAAAGAGAGACTTCGGACTCACGTTTTGCTATGTTTGGATTTTGCACAATCTCTTACTTGTACTTCATAACAAAGTACCTATATTCAAAATTGCTTACTCATTGGGGGCACTACACATTTAAAACATTATTTTTAATATCACTTATTACGCCAAAAGCTACAAATTTAAACAAAATGAATAGTTTGCTTATCTTGGACTAACATCCACTTGAGACTCAGCTTCATTTTGTACTTGTTGCATGATGCATCTTAACTCCTTTGAATGTGAAAGCTTACAGTGAACATAGAGATCAATGTACTAAAATTCATTACTCAGCTATGTGAAACACTATAATATAAGCATGGAGAAATTTAAGTGCTCTGCTATTCGCTCTAAATGACAATTGACTTTATCTGTAAGTATTGAGTCTGACTAATACATAGTGAAGGCTAGCATATCGAAATACAACTAACACCCAATGATTATTCAGCAAAAAGAATAAACCGTAAAATAATAATATCAATATATAAAAGAGGTGTATATTGGTTAATTTCCAAAGTGTGAGTGTTAATATACAAAACATATCAAGGTAGAAGTCATCACCCTTGATCGTATGAGATAATATCAACTATGTAAGTAGAGCCATTCATAACAATTTAAATATATAATGAGATTTTGTAGTTATATCTCATTTATCTCACATTTTTCATCATACTACATAGGGCTGGGCAACTTTAGATTCAAATCAAATTTGGATGAATCCAATTAGATTTGAGATGATTTGGATTGAAAAAAATTCAACCAATTCCAATCTAAGCCTTAAATCGAATCCGATCCAATCTATAACAAATCAGACTGAATTTAGATTAGATGGATGTTTCAGATTATTCATATTTGGATTGGTTTGGATGAGTTTTGGACCTACCCAAACAATATAGTATTCTATATGATGCCACTTCCAAACAGAGTAGCCAAAATTAGAGAAGCAACAAATCAAATCCTTAACCACCCATAAGATATTAACGACGAATTTATACAAGTGAAAATATAAGAGATAATCAACAAAATTAGTATTCCATAAGCCCAAAAACAATTAGAAAAATAAGTAGGGTAATTTTTTTCAACTCGCAGATTCTCTATCATAAAAAACATAGAATCAAATGCTTAATCATTTGCCTTTCTACTCCTCTTCACCCAAGTCATAATCTACCCATTCGGATTCAAGTTAAGCTACCATGAACAAGTTATTACCAAGATTTAAGTGAGACCCAATTGAACACAATAAGAGATCTTCTCAAAGTCATGCTTACTCTCAAATCCCAAGCTCCTGCACAGAAGAATTCGATTATGGCTAGTACTCTTTCTTTCTTCTTTTATTTCGTAAAAGAATTCATCTTAAAGAGCTCTACAAAATAAGCAGCTTGTGAGAAAAAATCTCATAGGGTTACTGCCGGTGTTCGCTACTCATCTAGAACATTGGTAGCATGCAACTGATCAAGTGGATGTTGATGTCGAAGAAGATGCAACTGGGATCGTGGGATTGTGTCATATGCATCGTGGATAATTGGGTTGAGCTTGAATCCTTGAACTTAGTGGTTGATTTTTTGGGCATTAGGTTTTCAATTTGGGATTTTGACTTTTGTTAAATGGATTTGCTTTTATACTTAGTTATTTATATTTAGTAATTTTTTAGTAAATAGTGCAATTCTGATGATCTTGGATTCGGTCTGATCTGATCTGAATTCATTTAGATCAGATTAGATCTATCTAAATATGATTAAATACCCAGTCCTAATGCCACACGTGTAAACCTCCAAACAACAAAAGCTCCCAAGCATACGACCCAAATCCTCGTGCGTATGTGCTCAAATGTGCCTAAAGGGCTTTATTTCAATTGTATCTCTGTAACTAAATATCTTTAACTATATCTCTACGACAATATCTTTTAACCCATCTCTATATCTAAAGAGAAAGGTATTATCTAATGATTTTTATAGAAACTTTAAATCTATATGTCGTTTCACTAAAATTACTCTCATGCATTTAAAATTTAATAAATAAAGAAAACATTTATCATATCTTTAAAGAAACACATCAATATGTAGAAAAAATCTATTTCTAAAAAATGAAATCGAAGTATCAAACATTACTTTACAAATATGTTTTACTTTACTAAAATTAAAATTTTAAGAATAATATAAAGTAAAAGTTTAGTACATTTCACTCACAATAACAATACTCAATAACAATACTCAAGCTTGGTTATTATCAATACCTGTGGTTGGCTGACATTCATGGCCCCTTTTAAATCAAGAAAATGGCACAATTACTTTCTGGACATAAGACACAACTAACTTTATGTGCTATAAATGACAATTGATATCTATCAAACAACATTTGCTGAATCCATGCCTATAAGTCAAACAAATTATCATAATACAATAAGGCCATAAATTACACCTTATGATTAAAATTTCATACTCCACCTCAATAATTAAATTTCTATATCTTATAACACTAAAAAATCATCCTCATTATAAATAATCTCATTCCTAACCATAAACAACATAAATAACGTACAAAATTATTAGCTATTTACATACCAAATTGAGAAATTGATGAGGACCACGTGCTTCGAGCTCCACAATATCCTGTTGATACCCTTGTGCTCTTAAAATAATTCATCAATTATGAAATTAGCTTGGGACTAACTTTACCCCATTTGTTGGAAACTGTAACTTTAAATTAAATACACAAATATTTATTAAATTAACTTTATTCCTATGGAATTTCAATATAAATATAGATAGAATGGTAGAAATCTTACTCCTTTTGGTAAGAAATCTAACTTGAAAACCTGGATTATTTCTCCCTCACCCAAATCCTCCTCTACACTTTCGACACTTACGTCCCTCCCTCATGGATGCTCCCAAATGAATTTAGGGATAGAAACACTAAAAAATAACTCTCCAAATCAAGTTAAGCAAGACCCAAACTCAACTCTAAGCAAAATTCCAAGGACTTGAAAATTTTTCTTTTCTCTATCATGCCCATGACTTCTCTTTCAAAAGAAAGTGAAAAGGATTATCAAGGAGTAAATTTTGGATTATTCTCCTCGTGCATTGACTATCTCCAAATCATTCTCCTATTTTTGAAACCCTTAAGTTGCCCCATTTTTGTTCAAAATGTAAGGAAAAAAATGGGCGTGAGTTAATTTTTTTTGTTTTTTATCTTCTTAATGAAAATGAAAGGCAAATTGAGACTTTCAAAAGCAAGGAGAGCTATTTAAAGATAGTAAATTCTTTAAGGGGTAATCCAAAATTAACCCAATGTATATTAAGCTTGGGTTTTACTTAAATTATCTTAGGCCCCACTAAAAATTAACTTATAAATTTGTAAGTTATTATGATAACAACTTATATATAAGTTAAGGTGCTACATGTTGCCCAAAAAAAAAAAAATGGAACCCATATTTTGTTTCGGTTTTTCAAATTAGAAAAAAATCAATTGATGATATATATGAGAAAAATTAAAATTGAAAAACAAAAAAAAGGTTCAAAGCTACGAATTATAGCCAAAAAAATCGAATTGGACCAAAACTCGAACTAATTTAGTTTGGTTTGGTTCTAGTTTGGATTATAATTTCTAAAGAAATCAACAAGTTCGGTATAGACCCGAATCGAAGTATGCCCATCCCTAGGTAGGGACATGAAAAATGAAGAGGATAAGAACGAGATTGATGAAATGCAGTGCTCTTATAAATTTGGAAACAGAAGAATCTATTTTTTGCACATCTTATCCAAGTATAAAACAAATCCACTTCAATCATTTTAAAATTTTTTTTAGGTTGATTATTCTAGTATAAATGTTCGCTCAAACTTATTTTCTAACCAACTTATCCGAGTATTAAAAAAATTTGCTTCAATTTTCTTTTATTCGTTTTAAGGTTGATTATTCTTGGAATAAATGTTTGCTTAAACTTATTTTTTAGCTAATTAACTTTGTAATAGAATTTTAACCAGCTAATGACTTCACAGTGAGGATGGAACGAAGAAGGATAATAATTTTTTTTTAATCTTTTTAGTGTTGAAGTTGTGACTTGAATAAATAATTAAAAGCATGAACTAGTGCAGTTGGTAAGCATTAAAGAATTTAGGAAGTGCACAATTGGTTGCTGTTGAACTCTAGAAAATGTATATTTATAAAAGGTAAAATTGTTATTTTGCACTCTAAGTCACATTAACATTTCTACTTTTATGTGTTTAAATCCTCTAAGCTTTTATTATGTGTGTTTTATTATAATTTAAGAATTTTATGCATTTTAGGAATATTTTTGCCATTTCACAACTAAGGAGAAGTCGAACAACAAAACGAATGGCATTTTTGAACTCAAAATAGTTGAAAACCTTAGGAGTATAAAGGGGTATCCGATACTGTTAACACATATGATATTGTTCACATATATGGCACTATTTACAAGTACGACATTGTTCATATATACGGTACGGTGACGTGGCATTGATCGATGACGTGGTAGCATCCTATTAGAGCAATGATGTGGTATTGACTGGTTATGTGGCATTGATCAATGACATGGCAGGATGCTATTGGACTGAAATACTGATGTGGTGTTGTTGATTGATGATGTGGCAGCATCTTATTGGATCGAAATGTTGATGTGGTGTTGACTAATGATTTGTTCCAGCCAATTCAAAGCTTGCCGTGTGCTAAAATCCCAAGCGTCTGCAATGTTTTCATTTGATAGCCTTGAATTACCCATTGTATCTATAAATAGAAGGGTCCCCCCAATTTTTCGATTTAAAATAATAACTAGGCAACCCAAGAAGGGGATGAATTGAGATTTTTAAAATTTAAGCTAAACAAACCACACAATAATTTAATCTATTGCCTTAATAAAATAAAAAAACAATAAATTTAATTCAGCACAATAATAAAAGAGTAAGAGAAGAGAGATCAAACACTTGATTTTTACGTGGTTCGGCTAACCGTACCTATATCCACGCCTCCAAGCTCACTAGGCTTGAGGATTTCACTAAGCAAGCCTTCAAGGCTTCAACCACTCTTACAATTGACTTCTAAGGTGTCAATGAACCTTTACAACAAGAGATTATCTCCAATCTCTTAACCCAAGTGTATCCCAATACTTACAACCTCTCAATTTGATTTCTCAAAAAGATTACAAAATAAATCTCTCTCACACAATGTGTTTAATTACAGATGAAAATCTAAAGTGTGAGTAAATGAGACGAATACAAGAATTTAAAGCTCAATGAAAGTTATATGCTCAATGTTTTGCTCAATGATAAAAGTTGGAATCACCCTTGTTTGTGTTTAAATAAGTTTTTTTGTAGTTTGATCTGAAAACTAGCCATTACAGACAATTTGCTCAAAGTCGGATCACCGTTAACTCGAAGTCAGGTTACCATTTTGACTTGAGCAAGTTATCGTTGGACAAATTTTCAAATTGTCGTATCACCATTATTGAAATGTCGAATTGGTCGGCTTATTGTTTTCAAGAAGTCGGTTTGCCGTTAGTGTCCAAATGCTAATCTTCAATTCTGTTCGATGTCGATTAGCCGTTATCAAGATGTCGGATCGTCAACAATGTCCAGAAGCTAATCACCAACTTTGTTTGATATTGGTTAGCCGTTATCAATATGTCGGATCGCCGATAGTATCCAGAAGCTAATCACCCAACTCTATTTGATATCAGTTAGCCGTTATTAAGCTGTCAAATCGCCGACAGTGTCCAGAAGCTATTTTAATAAGGGCATGAATTTGAAAAACAACTTTCATAAAATCATTTTCCATTTAAGTATAAACCTTTACTATATCAAAATAACATTTATTTAAAATGTATGAAAAATAATTTAAGCTTTTTAAAACAAAATCATTTTTAATCATGTTTGTTATCATCAAAATCATTATTATAAACATATTCATGTTAACACGATGGCCATTATTTATCCATTGTATCTATAAATGAGGGCTCTTCCTCTAATTTGACACTCTTTAATTCATTTTTGAGCTCCATTTTCTATAGTTCTCTCTCCATCTTGTATTTTCTATGTATTTTAATAAAATTACTATTTTACCCCTAGTTCAGGCTTGGTTTGAAGGTGAAACCTCAACATGATCCATAGGCTTAATTAGGTAAGTTTATTTTCTTTTCCTCTCTAATTTATGTGGTTGTTTTGACTTATTGTTAACAGACAGTGTATCTTGTCTATATTTTGCATGGTATACTGACTCCCAAGTGAAATATCGTTACTGTTTGACACAATGAGCACTTAGCACTATATTGATTATAGAGAAAATTTCATTCTACTATTTTATAGGTTGTCTTACTCAATGTCAACAGAGAGTGTATCTAAGTTATTTTGTGGATGGTCTTGTCACGTTGTCTGCACAAGGATTATTACTGTATAGTACAATGTGTTTTTTACACCACACTCAGTAGAAGATTATTTTCTCTAGTACACTAAGCGCTTGATACTATATTTATTAGAGTGAGAATTATAAGGAGTAGAAATACTCCTCTTATTAATTAATTAGAACTAAAAAGAAAATTTTAAGCCCATGGTGAATGTTGAGTGAATCTAGAGACTCAAACATTTCATTTCCATTGCTTTCATCTTTAATTCATTCCTCCCATTTTATTTTAAATCTTAAGAGAAAAAAATTTACTTCCAACTAACTCACATATATACCTAGAAAATTACATATACACCCATGGTGAATGTTGTGTGTGAATTTAAAGACTCAAGCTTTTCATTTCCATTGCTTTCATCTTTGTGTGTGAATTTAAAGACTCAAGCTTTTCATTTCCATTGCTTTCATCTTTAATTAATTCATGCCATTTTATTTTAAATCTTAAAATAAAAAAATTCACTTCCAACTAACTCACATACACCTAGAAAATTAACCATACACATAATTAAAACTACCTCCTTGTGGGATCGACGCTTGTCACCTCAAAATCTATTCTATAATAGATTTGTGCACTTGCGAGTACAATAAAATTTGCATAACAGTTGCCAACCAATTCTAATGGTCGGCCACAATGCCCATTATGGCCATTATAAAATTAACAATTTATTGAAGCCTAGACACCATATATAGCCTTCATTTTGTGAGAGTTGTATTATCCCAAAATAGTGAGCTTCACTTCAAGAGCAATGAAAGCATTTTAAGTAAGCTCTTCAAGAGTGTTGAGAGAGCATTTACTTAGCTGCTAAAGGGATTTATTTGGGTGTATTGGATCATTGGGTTTTGAGAGTTGTTCCCATTTCTTTTTCTTTTTGTAGCTTTTATTTGCTAGTAAAATTATCCTTTGGTCTTTGCTTATGGATATAGGCAATAAACCGAACCACATAAATTATTGTGTCATCTTTTCTTTGTACAAAATGCAATCATTGTAATATAGATAATTGCTCAACCTACATTTATATTGCATTTAGTATTAAAGTTTATGGTTCATACTAGGGTATATAGTACTATTCACATATATGGTACTGCTTACGAATACGTTAGAGCCAACAGTTTGTACTTAGGTGTATCAAGAGACTGTAGTATGGTTTTGCAGATAATTGCATGTCTAAAAAAGTTTTATCAACAAGAAGATAAGAGTCTCAGGAGTTTGAGTTTTAAGTGGGACTATTGCGATCCCTCCAGTCTTTCTTAAGAATTTTCCTAGTGTATTATCTATATCAATAAATACAAAGGTGTTGGTTGTTTGAGTTAAGTGATTAAAAAGATGGTGGATACATCGTCGTTGTCTTTATCAGCCAGGACTACTATGACTAACACGAAATTTAAAGTGGAGAAATTCAATAGTACCAATAACATTGATATGTGGCAATATTAGGTGTTAGATGTCTTATGTTAATAAGAGTTGGAGCTCGCTTTTAAAGAAAAACCTGATAAGATGGATGATAATGAGTGGAAAAATATCAATAAATAGACATGAAACATAATTTACTTGTATTTGGCTAAAGATCAAAAGTACTCCATGATGAAAGAGACATTAACAATAAAATTATGGAAGATGGTGAAGGATATATACATGATGAAAAGAATTCAAAATAGGCTTTATTTGAAGAAGAAAATCTACATATTCATATATGCACCTGACATGTTGATAAATGATCATGTGAACTCATTTAATAAGATATTAGCTGATTTGTTGAATTTGGATAAGACTTTTGGGGACAAAGACAATGCATTGTCGTTGTTAGATTCTCTTCTGGATGAATACGATCATCTCACCACCACTTTGCTTTATAGGAAGGATAAAGTCATATTTAATGTTGTGTGCAAGCTTTGTATAACTGTGAGACCAAAAAGAACGATAGAAAAGATCATAGTGATACTGTAACAGAAGCATTGGTAGCAAGAGGTCATTCACGAAGCCATAAACTTGTAAAAAAAGGAAAGTCTAAAGGAAGATCTACTAAAAATGAATGTACTTTTTGTTGTCTTAAATTACAAAAGAATTATAAAGGCAAGGCTATTTTTGATGCATGTGCTGTTGAGCATGATGTTGAGGAGCTAGACTCAAATGAATGGATTATGCATTCAGGTTATACTTTATCATATGTGTCCTAACAAGGGTTGGTTATAAAACTAGTGGAATAGGTTCAATACAATTGAATAATCATGACGACTCAATCTAAGTCTTGAGAAACATTCACTACGTACCAAGTTTAAAGAAAAATCTCATCTTATTAGGAGTCCTAGAATCCAAAGGGCTTATAATCACTTTGAGAGATGGATTCTTGAAGGTGGTAGGTGGTGTACTAACAATAATAAAACGCACAAGAAGAAATAACTTGTATTTATAAAAAAGTATAATTATTGGATCAACATTAACAGTTTCTAAAAAGGATAGAAATTTATAGGCAACCAAGTTGTGGCATATGTTTGAAAAGATTTACAAACTTTGCTAAAAGATGCAGCTTCTTGCAAATTAGAATTTTATGAACATTCTGTTTCAGGCAAATAGACAAGGATAAAGTTTAGTTTAACAATTCATAATACAAAAAAGGATTATGGACTAGATTTATAGTAATGCGTGGGGACTTACCATAGTAGTTTCTTTCAGTGGTATACACTATTTTGCTACTTTTGTTTATGATTACTTAAGAAAATTGTAGGTGTATTTGATGAAGAACAAGCATGAAGTTTTATGCACATTTTTAAAATGGAAAAAAATGGCTGAGATTCAGACTAGTCGAAGGGTTAAAAGACTTCACTTAGATAATGGTGGTGAATATAAGAATGATCTGTTTTTACAAGTATGCCTAGATGAATATGACACTTCACTGTTCGAGATGTATCACAATAGAATAGGGTGGCAGAACGTATGAATCGGACCATACTAGAGAAAATTCGGTGTTTGTTGTCCAATGTTGGATTGAGCCAGGAGTTTTGGGCTGAGGCAGTTGTACACATGTGTCATCTAATTTAACCATTTACCATTAACTGCAATTGATGGCAAAACACCTATGGAGATGTGGATAATAAACCTATTATTGATTATGACTCTTTACTACATGTTTTTGGTTTTATTGCTTGTTATTATGTAAAAGAATCTAAGTTAAACTAAAGAGTAAAGAAATGATTGTTCATGGGTGTCAATGCGGGGATAAAATAATACCATCTATGGTGTCCAGCTATGAAAAAGATTATTTTCAATAGGGATGTAAC
The DNA here is from genome assembly GCA_002013955.2 of Citrus medica. Lineage (NCBI taxonomy): Eukaryota > Viridiplantae > Streptophyta > Magnoliopsida > Sapindales > Rutaceae > Citrus > Citrus medica. The sequence continues at coordinate 520,683 of MKYO02026617.1, read as the reverse complement.
TTTTGATGGATCTGCTATGCAAAACAAAAGAATTCTCAAGAGTAAGATCAGACCAGTAGTACTTCGCAGCAACTGGAGTTTGAAGAGTTCAAAGTTGATCCAGCTAGTGTTGATGATTTATTATCAACGGAAGATGAAGAAGAGATTCCACATGATCTTGATTCAATTGTATACAAAAGGACAAGAAGAAAAATTCATAACCTACTCACTATGTTGATAAGGTGGCTCATGCATTTTCAATTGTAGATAATAATGTTCTTTCCACTTATAGAGAAGTAGTTAGTAAACGCATAATATGTATTTACTTTTACTAGACGGCTAATCAGTTAGAAGTCTACCATACAGTCTACGGTTGCATTGTTGACTATAGATGGTTGAATTCATGGCAATAACAAAGGCTATTAAAAAGGCTATTTGGTCATAAGCTTGAAAACTTGGGATTGGTCCAAAAATATGTTAACGTATATTGTGATAATCAAAGTGTTATTCACATAGAAAAGAACTAAGTTTATCATGCACGTACAAAGCATGCCGATGTACATTTTCACTTTGTGTATGAAATGATAGATGAGGGGAATATTCTTCTTTAGAAAATCAAGATTGTAAAGAGTCTTTTGGATATGTTGACCAAGGTGGTGAAGTTTGAGCATTGTCTAAACTTAATTAATATCCTACAAGTTTAAAACAGTGAAGAGATTGGAGGGTTATTTAATGCATAGGGAGTTCAGTACTATTCAAATTAAGGTGGAGATTTGTTGAAGTTGTAATTTGAATAAATAATTAAAAGCATGCACTAGTGTGGTTGCTAAGCATTAAAGAAATTAGTAAGTGTACAATTGATTGCCAACTAATTCTAACAGTCCACCACAATGCCCATTATGGCCATGATAAAATTAACAATTTGTTGATTTCAATGCCCCTCTTAAATTAAGGAAATGACATAATTACTTTTTAGACATGAAAAATACAACTAGCTTTATGTGATATAAATGAAAATTAATATCTATCAGACAACATTTGTTGAATCCATACCTATAAGTCAAAAAAATTATCAAAACACACAAAAGCCATTAATTACACCTTATACTGAAAATTTCATACTCTACCTCAATAGTTAAATTTCTATATCTCATGACACTAAAAGTCATCCTCAATATTTATAATCAAATTACTAACCATAGTCTACATAAAAAAATTTCATAATTATTAGCTATTTTACATACCAAGTCAGGAAATTAATGAGGGCTACGTGCTTCCAACTCTACAATATCTTGTTGGTATCCTTGTGCTCCTAAAATAATCCATTAACTATGAAAATTAGCTCGGTAGTAGCTTTACATATTTGTTGGAGACTGTAACTTTAAATGAAATACATAAATCTTTATTAAATTAACTTTATTCCTATAAAATTCAACATAAATATAGATAGAATGGTAGAAATCTTATTCCCTTTGGTAAGAAATCTAACTTGAAAGCTTGGATTACTTCTCTCTCACGTAAGTCCTCCTCTACACTTTCTACACTTAAAATCCTCTCTCATGGATGCTCCCAAATGAATTTAGGGATAAAAACACTCTAGAATAACTCTCCAAATCAAGTTGAGCAAGACCCAAACTCAACGTTTAGCAAAATTCCCAGGCCTTTTTTCTTTCTCTCATGCCTGTGACTTCTCTCTCAAAAGAAAGTGAAAAGGCTTATATAGGCGTTAATTTCAAATTATCCTCCTTATGCATTGGTTGTCTCCAAATCGTTCTCTTACTTTCAAACATCTTAAGTTTGTCCATTTTTTGTTTAAAAGATAAAGGAAAAATCAGGGTGAGTTGATGATTTTTTCCCTTTTTTTTCTTCTTAATGAAAATGAGAGGTAAATTGAGGTTTTCAAAAGTAAAGAGAGCTATTTAAAAATAGTGAATTCATTAAGAAGTAATTCAAAATTAATCCAATGTAGATCAGGCTTGGCTTTTATTTATATTAGTTTAGGCCCAGCTAAAAATTAAGTTATACATTTATAAGTTATTATCATTACAACTTATATATATAAATCAAGGTGTTACATGTTGCCCCAGAAAAAAATAAATTGAACCGATGTTTCGTTTCGGTTTTTAAAATTAGAAAAAAATAAATTGATTTATATGAAAAAAATGAAAAAAAAAAACAAAGAAAAATCCAAAGAAAGTTACGGATTATAGTCAAAAGAACAGAATTGAACCAAAAATCGAATTAATTTAGTTTGATTTGGTTCCGATTTGGATTGTAATTTCTAAAAAAATCCATCGGTTAATTTTTTACCCGAACTGAACTGTACCCATCTCTAGGTATGGACGTGACAGAATTTTAACCAGCTAATGACTGTGCCCATCTCTAATTAATTTCCTAACCGAATTTTAACCAGCTAATGATTTCACAATGAGGATGGAACGATGAAGGATAATTATTTTATTATCTTCATAGAGTCTTGTTTGAGTTATGTTTCTTTAATTTATTGGCATTATAACAGTTTAGTTAATTAGTTTTTGCCTTTTTTTAAGCTTCCTTGGTGTATTAAGAATGAATGGTTAAATGGTAAACCTATAAACTCCCAAATTTATTTTTATTGTACTCACATCTTTCGTGAAGGCAACCAAGCGGCAGACCTATTGGCTAAAATGGGTTTATGTTGTCAATCTTTCGTGAAGGCAGCCAAGTAGAACTATTATTCAATGATCGTTGGGATATTCCTGCTAATTTTGTTTAGTTCAAAGTGTTTTTATGGTCTAGATACGGCTACTTTGCTCTTCGCTCTTTCGTTTCCCTTGTACTACTTTCACTTTTTTTTAATTAATATATTTTTGTTACTTACTTAAGGTTCCATTAAAACCAATAATTATTTTTTTGGGCCTCGAATTTGTACTTGTTCTAGAGCTTAGACAAAATATGTCGTGATCGACAGTTTTTTAAGCTGATTGGAATTCATATCAGATTATTTGAAATATTTATTTTGATTCTCCTACTCGTCAAGATGAAAAGGTGAAAAAAAGAAATTTCCTTAATCTATGGAAGATAAGTCCGTTTTATTTGACAGGCTCTATTTAATTAAAAATTAACGTCAATATTTTATATTTTATCTATAAAATGTATTATATTTGGCACCCGACCATTTATTTCTATAGGATAAAAAAAACACGAATCCTTAGAATAAAATTGATATTTGTTAGCCCAAAGGAAAAATATATCCGGAATGAGAAACAACACAAATCTAAAATACAATGAATTTACCCTCTTTAATTTCTTGCTAAGTAAAATTTAAATATATAGATTAGAAAACTAAGCATATCTTCACCTTTCTTTTCATGACATATTCAGCGTACCTTACCTTGTTTAAAGTGTCAGAGTTGCAAGTTTCACCAAAATTAAACGCGGAAAAAACTTTACAAATTAAGCAAGCATAATGCATTCTTTCATCAAAATTATGTTGTTATTAACTCCTCTTGTTGCATGAATGCCCGTGATGAGCAATCCCCTTTTCTTAATTTGTTGTTAATCATATGCTATGTAATTTGTTCCTAACCCTCCCCATCACATGCAGGACAGTTTTTTTTTGCATTGTCTATGTCAAGTGGTAAAGCGGTGTGACCCCCCGCACACATGCAGACCAATCTTTTTGCACAATCCTTCTCATGTAGTGAGGTAGTGGGTAGATTTCCTCTATAAAACATATTCTACTTTTTGCACCCCTGTATAATGCATTTTTATTGAATAAATACATACGAATCCTTAATATCAAAATGGATAATAGTTAAAGCTGAAGGAAAAATCCAGAATGAGAGACAACACAGAACCAGAATATGATGAATTTACCCACTTTCATTTCTCGCAAAGTCAAAAAAAATATATATATACATATAGAAACCTAAGCACAGCTTCACCTTTCTTTACATGACACATTTTGTAAAGCGCGAGAGTTTTACAGTGCAAAGAAACACTAGCAAATGAGAAAACGTTACTTGAACTAATGATTCTTCGAGGAGCCGTCAAAGAGAGCACCACCCATCATCGACGCCAAAGAAGTCAAATCATGTCATCATTCCATCTAGAAGAAGACATTCAACTTTTTAATCTTTTATTTAAAGTGCGAGGGTTGCAATTTTCTTCTTACACAGAGAAAAGCAATACAAATTAAACAAGCATAATGAGTTCTCTCATGAAAACTATGCTGTTAGTGGTTCCTCTTGTTGTATGCATGTCCATGATGTGCAATGCATGTTTTATTGCTGATAAAGTCCAAGTGCAAATAACTAATCAGTTAGAAAATGCAGAGGATCTTACGCTTCATTGCAAGTCTGCGGATGATGACCTTGGCCAACATGTGCTCCATAAAGTTGGGAGTTATAAATTCATTTTCTGTCCTAATTTCATCTTTGTGGTAAAACTCTATTCTTCTGTAGTTTTGCATGGAGTGGGCAAGTTCATAGGTTTGACATAAATGATCAGGGCAGGGATAAATGCTTTTATTGCAACTGGAGGATAACCCATTCTGCTCCATGTAAGGCTAAGAGTGCTGAAAACAATGATACTTGTTTATCAGTACAAATAGGAATGACCAATCATCCTTGTAATTGAATAAGAATACTATTTCTTTTCCCTTCATTACTTTCACTTTCTTTTAATAAATATATTTTTCTCACTTAGTTGATGTTCCATTCAAAAATAATAATAATAATTATTTTTTGCCACGAATTTGTTCTTATTCTTGATTTTAAACAAAATATGCTGTGCTTGACACTTTTTAATTTGAGTTGAATTGATGTCAGATTATTTGACATATTGATTTTGATCCTCCTCCTCATTAAGATAAAAAAGGGCCGGGAAAAAAAGAAAGCCCATAACCTATAGTAGATAGGCCCGTTTTATTTGGTAAGCTCTATTGATAAATTTCAAATGACAATATGCATTTTCGATTTTATCTATAAAATATACTACATTTGTCACTTAGCCATTTATTTCTATAGGATAAAAACATACGAATCCTTAGAATAAAAATGGATATTTATTTGTTAACGTGAATATATCTTTAATAATGATTTTTGATGATAACAAACTTGATTAAGATTGATTAAGTCTTTAAAAGCTCAAACGATTTTCATAAATTTTAAATAAATCACTATTTTGAAATAGTAAAGATTTATACTTAAATGAAAAATGATTTTATGAAAGTTGTTTTTCAAATTCATGCCTTTATTAAAATAGTTTTTGGAAATTGTCGGTGATCCGACAGTCTGATAACGGCTAACCGATATAAAAAATAGACTTGGTGATTAGTTTCTGGACACTGTCGACAATCCGATAGTTTGATAATGGCTAATCGATATCAAACAGACTTGGTGTTTAGTTTCTGGACACTGTCGACGATTCAAAATCTTGATAACGGCTAGCCGACATCGAACAAAATTGAAGATTAGCCTCTGGACACTAACGGCAAACCGACTTCTTGAAAACGGTAAGCTGACATTTTCTTTGCAGGTCACTGGACGATAACAACGATTTGACTTTCCATAACAGTGATCCGATAATTTGAAAATCTGTCCAACGATCACTTGCTCTAGTCAAAACGGCAATCCGACTTCTAGTTAACGGTGATTCGACTTCGAGCAAATTGTCTGTAACGGCCAGTTTTTAGCTCAAACTATAAACTCAAATTAAACTCAAACAACAACAATTCCATTTATCGTCATTAAGCAAATTATTGAGTATATAACTTTCATTGAGCTTTAAATTCTTCTATTCATCTCATTTACTCACACTTTAAAAATTTATTTGTAATTAAACACATTATGTGAGAGAAATTTATTTTATAATCTTTTTGAAAAATCAAATTGAAGGGTTGTAAGTGTTGGGATACATTTGGGTTAAGAGATTGAGGATAATCTCTTGTTGTAACGGTTCATTGACACCTTGGATGTCAATTGTAAGTATTTGAAGCCTTGGGGATAATCTCTTGTTGTAAAGGTTCACTGATACCTTGGAAGTCAATTGTAAGCATTTGAAGTCTTGAGAGGTTTGGATAGTGAAATCCTCAAGCCCGGTGAACTTGGAGGCGTGGACCTAAGTACGGTTAGCTGAACCATGTAAAAATCAAGTATTTGATCTCTCTTCCCTTACTCTTTCATTATTGTGCTTGATTAAGTTTATTTTTTTTGTTTTCATTAAGGCGATAAATTGATTTGTTGTGTAGTTTGTTTAGTTTAAGTTTTAAAAATTTCAATTCACCCTCTCTTCGGTTGTCTAGTTATTATTTCATTATTATGCCAAAAAGGAAAATATATCCAGAATGAGATACGACATAGATCCAAAATATAATGAATTCACCCACTTAATTTCTTGCTATGTAAAATTTAAATATATAGACTAGAAACATAAGCACAACTTCACCTTTTTTTTCATGATATATTTAGTATACTAACCTTATCTTAAGTGTAAGAGTTGCAATTTTCGCAATCAAACACTGAAAAAACTTCACAAATTAAACAAGCATAATGCATTCTTCCACTAAAATTACGTTGTTACTAGCTCTTCTTGTTGCATGCATGTCCAGGATGAGCAATGCCCCTTTTGTTAATCCTAGAGTCCATGTTGTTATTAATCATGCTACGTAATTTTTAACTCGTGGATATAGCTGATATTGAAAAGCTAACTCATCAAGTTTTGAAAAGTTTTGAAAGTTTGTCCAAATATTATATACTTAACAAATATTCATCCTCAGCCAATATGAGATATTATGGGATATTATTCCTATTACTCTGTCGCATGCAGAACAGTCTTTTTTCGCTGTCTTTATTATTTGGTAAGGGAGTTTGACTCTCCGACTACATGACCGGTCTTTTTGCATACTAATTGTCATGTGGTAAGGTAAGTGAGTATGGTTTATTTATAAAACATACTACTTTTGGCTCCCGGTTTGGCGCCTTTTTTTTTTGTTTTTAATAAAAACATACGTATCCTAAATATCAAAATGGATAATCGTTATGCGTAGGGAAAACTTCCAAATGAGAGACAACACAGATCCAAAATATAATTAATTTACCTCCTTTGATTTCTTGTCAAGTCAAAATTATATATATAGAGAACTAAGCACAGGCTTCACCTTTTTTTATATGACACATTTTGTATACCTTACACTATGTAAAGTGCGAGAGTTGCAATTTTCTTCTTACACACAGAAAAACACTACAAATTAAAGAAACGTAATGAGTTTTACCAAAACAATGTTCTTACTAGCTCTTCTTGTTGTATCCATGTCCATGATCAATGTGCAATGCATGTTTTATTGATCATAGAGGCCATGTGCAAATAACCAATAGGTTAGAAAATGGAATGGATCTTACTCTTCATTGCGAGTCTAAGGATGATGATCTTGGTGAACACGTGCTCCATAAAGATGAGAGTTATAACTTTCAGCTTCTGTCCAAGCGTCTCTGGTGGAACTCTATTCTTCTGTAGTTTTGCATGGAGTGGGCAAGTTCATAGGCTTGACATATATGATGAGATACGACATTGTAACTGGAGGATAACACATGCCGCCGTTAATAGAACCTATAATTCGTTCATTTTTTTTTCCCGAAACATATTGGAATGGTGCAATGCCGTCGTAAATTTATAAAGATACGTTTAGAAAATTAAGATCTTATGGCATAATGGTCAAATGAATTGGCACATCACTTGACTCTTGCAAAAACCGCTCTCTATAAGACTATAACTTCTCTTTTTTAAAGATTTTTTAACCTTTATTGAAAATGATTTCGGTTAGTTTTATGATCTTTCCATATTGCTTGAACTTGCCTTATGAACTCCTACTCGTTTAGGGGTGGATGGCTTCGGCCATGGAAGGATTCATGACGGAGATGGCATTTCTGATTGCATTACGTATGCAACTTTGAAACTAATTGACATCATATATATAATATTGATGTACATATATAACTTTGAAATTAATTCCAAAGATCCTCAATCGAGTAGTGACGAGCTTATAAAATTTGGGAAAAAAATTCATTTACAATGTTGTGAAATGCAAGTGCAGCTAAATAAAAAATTACATCCGCCAATATCACTATAACTTGAAAATATATCAATTAAACAAATTATTCATTCACAATACAAAATTATTCCAAAGTTTAGGTATTGTATGTTGAAATTCCAGCCCAATAGCAAGCGAAATACCATCAGATCATGCATTCAGACAGCTAATTTTCTAACAAAACTGCACTCCAATTCCAACAAGCAACAGCAATTGAATCTAAACAAAGCTATCCAGCAGCTAGTTTTCCTGCAAAACTAAACTTCAATTCCAAGACCAACATTATGACATCCAACTTAAATTGTAATCTTAAATAACATAAGAAACCGGCGTACACAAGAAAGCAAGATATAAACCTAACAATATGCTATTAGTTATGAAAGTGACTTAAACAATAAAAAAAAATCTAGCTTATCTAATTTCAAAGCATTGAATTTATAGGACTATGCATAAATTCTATAGGGACATGCTTCATTAAGAAATTGGAGACTTGTAAGCAAAAGATTTCTCCAATGCCAAAGCCTGAGAGCTTTTTTGCAAAAGAATGCAAGACATCGCCAAATCAACTACGGAAAATGAACAGAAACAACGGCACTACTCAGATTCGAATGATTAGTAGAATTGCGAATAAATTCTGAAATTTATTGAGTACTCAAATCTTTTATTCTCCTTCTAGAAGATTATAATGGAAGTACTCTATCATGAACAGGTGCCCTGAAGGCGGCTAAAATGCTAAATAGAAAGCAATATTTTGTCTTCTATCATTCCACATCATAAGCCCAGAGGCGCCAATACATCCACTTGTCAGGTATATGCAAAACCCAGTATCACTAATATAGAATTCTGAAAGGGTTTTATCATTTGTTCTGAGATAGGAGGTTTTTTTTTATTTCTTCAATTATTCCTCAATTGAATAGAACAAAATAGCAATGCTTGCTGCTGCTACATGTATGACTTATGATTTAAAAAATAAAAGAAAAGAAAAAGAAAAAGACAAAGACACTAGCATTAACAATCAAGACGAGATAACCAATTACGGTGGTACCTCTGTGAGTGGGTTTGTACCCAAGATTTATAGTACTATCTGAAAAGGATGTAAGTTCCTATGCAGCATTATTATAAAAAAATGGGATGAAAAGTGGAATCCTTTGAAAAGTGTAATTAAAAATATTACTTAAACACCCTTTACATCTAACAAGCTTCTTCATCATAAAGTTTAATTCATATGATGCACCCTATGGTCAAAAATACACTTTACAGATCCAGATTCATAACAATTATAATAGCATTTTGTTTATCATCTCTAGTTAACGACACATTATCATAATCAGTTTGTTAAAGCGAGAAATCTAATATGACGCCAACAACATAATCTGCCAATTATTAGACAAAACCACATTTTCTAGATATCAAAAAACGGAAAGTTAATGAGACTAAACAGGACCATGCTTGTGGGGTTTCCTTCAATTTCATTCTCAAATACTTGGCAATAAAGTTTATCATTTCTGAAATGATTCTTGGAGACATTGAGATTGCATTTGGATTTCTTCCTCTCCAAAAGCACTGCTTCATTTTCAAGTGGGCATGTGAATACCGAAGACAGGCAACTTCTAGCATCAACTGAAGTTATAGAACTCATTTTTTCTTTAACAAAACTGTTCTGTTACTTGGACTTGGATTAAGGATTTTATACCATACAGATTGTTTGACCATATTACGTTCGGATTAATATAAATTTGCAGGAGATTAGTTTCATTCAGTTAATTTTTGGCTATAAACAATAATCCCTAAAATAAATAGACACAGTCAAAGACTTAAAATCATGGAACTCTATTATTTTACTATCCTTCATATTAGTTTCTTTTAATTTCTTTTTAAATGGTACCATCAGAACCACAAAATAACAGTACTTTTTTAGTTGATTAAATTCTATTGATAGTTGTTTCACACTTGCCTACCAGTATTAAATTCACCTCACACTAGCTGATATCTATGTCATCATTCAATAGCAAGTGATAACATAAGAAGGGAGAAAGAATACACTCCTCTTCAAATCTAACCACAAACATTTAAAGCAGTCAGAATACACAAACAGATTATACACTTCCAACCTGCAAAAATTTGTTGCATTTTGAAGACACATAGTATCTACTTTGTCCAGATCACTGTAGAGCTCTTACTGAAGGCCAAATTTTCTTGTCTCATGAAAGTCACTAGTTTAACAGGTCATGTAATTACCAATTTATGCTTATACTGACATAATTTAAAAAATTTCATATGATAATGCTAGGTATCATCTCATCTAAAATGAAGTCCACAGCTAGGTGCAACTAGTTTGCAAAGTTAGCCTCTTCCACCTGTGGAAATACAAGGTACTAAATATTACATACTAGAAATTATAATTTCAATTTGATACGAGGACCAACAGATTTTGTGAGTGACATCAATTTTATAACCCAAAAGAAAGGGAAAAGCTACTGCAAACTGATACAGAAATCCTTAGAACAAACAAAATCTAACCTCATAAATTAAATAATAGCATACAAGCACATAAATGAAACAAACAAGCCAACAGACATAGGAGGAAAATGAAAAGAAAAGAATAAATATTTAAAATTGGTGGCTTACAGTGAAAATTGAAAACACTAGTAAATTCAATTTCTAATAGGCAAAATCATGAAATTTGAGTGCAAACCCTAACCTGATCTCGAAAGCTCGGCTAAAGCACGCAGTACCTTGCTGTAATCACTTCCTTTGAAAGTGAGGTTCCTTTTTCCATCAACTTTTATGCAAAATCCACTGTCTTCTTTCATTTTCCATCAGTGATGACTCCAAAAATTTCACCATTAGTGAGGCGAACAACACTGATGGCACGATTGAACAGTGAGGGAATTAGGGTTTTATGGCTACTGAAATTATGCTGAAATTAAGGTTCAGGTGGCTGCTAAAATTGGCAGGTAGGGTTTTTACTATTAGAGAGGAAAAGCTTTGGGGAGCACTTAGAGAGAAATTTTAGAGTTCAATTTTGGGGAAGTTAAGGTGAGGATCGAAAATTTTAGAAATCTCGAAGTAACACGACTCAAAAGTGTTTAATTTACTCCTACGTATAAGAGTAATTAATTATACTATAGCTCAGTGAGTCCGAGGTCGATATATAGAGAAAAGATTTAATTTGTTTATTTAAGTTTATCTAAAAATTGAAAATAAAATTTTAATACATGCAATTTAATTTGGTAAAAACTATGAAATTAAATTAGTTAGGGTTACATATCCATTCCTAGTAATAAATACAATTTAATAAATTCTTTTTATTTTTTATTTTATTCCCCAAAAGATTAATTATATAAATTACAATTATTTTCCCAATAATTTTATTATGGATTAAGTACTTAATGTACCAAAACTTAACTTGTCTACAATAAGTCAAAATACTATTTTACCATACTTTATACTAAGATATTAAGAATTCATTGTACCAAACTCTCATGTTTGTCTACAATAAATCAAAATTTCAAAATATAAAATATGGATAAAATTAAATAGAAAATAATTTAATTTATATAATTAAAAATAGAATTTGAATAAATCATTTTTTTTTACAAAGAGTCTCACCTTCCCCTAACGATTAGTATTTAGCTAAACATATTTGAATAAAGAGAATTATTAAAATTAAAAAATATTTGAAAATTGACAATAAAACTAATTTTATTTATTGAAAATATATTACAAAGAGAGTTGAGAAGAAGAATTTGAGGGGAAAGAAAAGAAGGAATGGTGTTGAGAGGTGTGTCCCCCCCCCCCCCCCCCTCTATTTATACTAATACATGATTAATCCACACCACACAAATAAATAAAGTTAATTACATCTTAGCCATACATTTGTCCTACTAACAAAACATAGCCTAACTTAATCCACTTAAGTTCATCCAACACATTCCACTAACAATTACAATACCTAACATAGTAAAAACTTATAATTTCACAATTACCACATTTACCGTGGTAAAAACTTATAAATTTACAATAAAAGTGGCGGATACTCCTCGACAATGAATTAATTTCTCCGACTTCCGGAATCCAAATTTGACATCTGTACATTCGTTTGGAGTCTCAAATTATGTGAAATTATTATTTTTACCTAATAAACACACAAAAATACACAAAATCAAATATTTAGAAAAATAATTAGAAATTCATAATATGTTACATAATTACAAATGTAAATTGTATTTTAAGCACAAAATAAAATTTTTACCCCTTAATAAACATACAATTTTTAACACTAATCATAAAGGAAAGAACGAAATTCGTGAGCGAACAAGAGAGGGGGGAAATTTTTGGTTAAGCGATGAAATAAAAGGAATCTACAATTTTGGTTGGAGTATTACCAACAATTTTTGTTTTAATTTTTTAAAATGCAACGTTTTGAATTTTGGTCTTTAGTTTTTTGTTTCAATATTAAAACTCGCCATTTTGAGTAAATTATAAAATGCACTATTTTGATTTTTTAAATAAAATAAAATATTAATATTTGATCAAATATGATCAAAATCGTATTTCTATCACAATTTCTTAATAGAATAAAAATCTATCACAAAATTTATCATAAATTCTTGATAGACAATAATTCTATCATAAAACCATTATTAATACCTAGGATAATTTTCAAGAATCTCCCTAAAATTTGGTGTATTCTCATTTTGATAGGATGTGTTCACATATTCTTAGAGACCTCCCCTTATGTTATTCATTTCCTTATAAGTTAAGTAGACTAGGATAAAATCGTAATTGAACAAGTTAATAATAATAAAAAATCAAACAAATTTAATATTTTCACCTTAGGCTTTGAAATTGATTTGAACTTTGTTAACATCCATAAGGTAATAAGTTGAAACATGGTTTTACCAACAAATATTAATACAAAATGAAAAATTCTCATCTTTTTACTCTACCAAATCTGAAGCAACCAAGCTCAAAATCCATTTCATTTTCTCTCTTATACTCTTATCGACTACTTAGCTCATAAATGGAGGACCATGATGGTGAAGGTGAGGACTCCTGTACAGGTGATAAACGATTCAAGACTGCAAGGTGAGAGAGTGCCAACCAGTGAGTTTCATCCCACTTTTTCTGAGCCACGGATGAGATATGTATGAAGAACTTTCAGTGCATGTTAGTTTCTATTTGCTTTGTTGATGAGTTGAGTAAAATATGAAAATGGGTCTTCAAAATTGATTGAGAATGTGGCCGATACTTCTTATTTTTGTCCTCAATTAATGTTGTAGTGAATGGAGTAACCTAAATCCATGTTGAAAATAAATTGAAGTTTGTAATTGGTATTCTATAAAAGAAAATGCTCGAATCCTTTCCTAGATTGCTTTCTGGTATTTGTCATCATTTGGTTGAATTTATAACCATTAGGAATAAATAGAGATGGCCAATGGGCCGTGCCGTGCCTATTCGGTCCATCAAAGCAAGACCCATACGTGCTCGTGCCCGTGAAATGTCGTTCCATGCCTAATTCTTTTTTACTTAGGCCCGACCCGACACATGTGCCATGCCCACTCATGTCATGCCCACGCGTGCCATGTGGTGAGTAGTGCCATGCCGTGTCCAAGGAAAAAACCCCAATAAGCTTTTTAAAAAAAAAATTTTTACAAGCGCTTGCCAAGCTATCGGTGTACCTTTTTCAAATCTATGTACTTTTTATAGGTCTATGCCTTTATTCAAATTTAACAAAATCGAAAATTCAAAACTCAAGTCCATATTTATTAATAATAAACTAATAATAGTACGAGAATATAATATTAATTATTAAGTTTGACCTTATAGTATAAGAATTTTTTTAATACTTAACGACAATAATAATATAAATTTTTCTTAAGGGTTAACTTAATTGTTAACTTTAACTTATATAGAATCATAGATCATAGTTCACAATAATATTAATGCATATTTATAACATCATGATATTTATAATTTTATTCATTAAAATCATGATATCAATTATTTATTTAATAAATTATAATTATAAACCAATTAAAGTGTTTTTATGAAACTAAGAATTAAATGAATTTAAAAAATTCAATTTCAAGTTATTTGTAAAATCATAAATTTTTAAGTTTATTTTCATTAAAAAAAATGTTGTAGTGAATGGAGTAACCTAAATCCATGTTGAAAATAAATTGAAGTTTGTAATTGGTATTCTATAAAAGAAAATGCTCGAATCCTTTCCTAGATTGCTTTCTGGTATTTGTCATCATTTGGTTGAATTTATAACCATTAGGAATAAATAGAGATGGCCAATGGGCCGTGCCGTGCCTATTCGGTCCATCAAAGCAAGACCCATACGTGCTCGTGCCCGTGAAATGTCGTTCCATGCCTAATTCTTTTTTACTTAGGCCCGACCCGACACATGTGCCATGCCCACTCATGTCGTGCCCACGCGTGCCATGTGGTGAGTAGTGCCATGCCGTGTCCAAGGAAAAAACCCCAATAAGCTTTTTAAAAAAAAATTTTTTACAAGCGCTTGCCAAGCTATCGGTGTACCTTTTTCAAATCTATGTACTTTTTATAGGTCTATGCCTTTATTCAAATTTAACAAAATCGAAAATTCAAAACTCAAGTCCATATTTATTAATAATAAACTAATAATAGTACGAGAATATAATATTAATTATTAAGTTTGACCTTATAGTATAAGAATTTTTTTAATACTTAACGACAATAATAATATAAATTTTTCTTAAGGGTTAACTTAATTGTTAACTTTAACTTATATAGAATCATAGATCATAGTTCACAATAATATTAATGCATATTTATAACATCATGATATTTATAATTTTATTCATTAAAATCATGATATCAATTATTTATTTAATAAATTATAATTATAAACCAATTAAAGTGTTTTTATGAAACTAAGAATTAAATGAATTTAAAAAATTCAATTTCAAGTTATTTGTAAAATCATAAATTTTTAAGTTTATTTTCATTAAAAAAAAATAAAACGTGCTTGTTGTAGGATTTTTCATTGTGTCGTGCTTAGCCTATCTCTAATCATACCGTACTTTTAACACCCACGTGCCTAAAATTCTAAGCGCAACCCAACCCAACCCACATGCGTGTCGTGCCGTACTATACGGACACATGTCGTGCCCATGTCGTGCCACATGCAGTCCAACCCTTTGGCCATCTCTAGGAATAAATGTAATATTTAAGGACATTAGATTTTGTATTTTTGAGATTTTGTAATTTTAGAAAATCCAAGACTCTGTTCACATTTGGTGTGATTTTCCTTAAACTTTTAAGATTGTACATGTATGCAGCAGCATATTAATACAAAATTCATTTAAAAATGGTTATCTTTATCAACTGTGTTTTGTAGTTTTACACGATTGCTAGCCATTTTATGGTGGGTCAGTGTATTTAGTCTTTAAAATTCACATAAATGCTTGATTTTGGTTGCTTATCAGTTTTAATTTCATCAATAGAAATTGTTAATATTGAAGCTGTATGATAGGGCTTGATATTGGCATACATTGAAATGATAAACTAATGGTTCCTTAATGTTAAAACAAGAAAAAAGAAAGATAGAAATTTTGTGATATATCAACTGCAATGACTAGGCGATTGGCAACAACCTGTTATTTCTGTTATAAATAAAATCTTAGTTATGTTATATATACCTTCTTTGCATTAGATTTCTACAAAATGTTGCTAGATTGAGTAGATATATAAGTTGCCACTACTGTTGAAATCAAGCATATAGTAGTATGTTTTATAGCATGATAGTGTTTGACAACTGGAACCATGATTGTTTGAATCTACTTATGTTTGTGTTTACATTATCTTCATGACTTATATATTCACGATATGTTGCATACTAATACAATATTTTTATTAATAAAGGGTAATTAACCCAAGTCTAAAGAGATAATCGATAGTGAATTATGCAACAACAGCTTTGGCAACAAGAGTGTTCATTAAGCAGTAGCACCAGAGTCCAAACTAATCCCATATGACATATTTCGAAGTGATCAGATGATACATCACCTTTCTTATGTAAGCCTTAAATTGTAGAGATGTTGTATTACCTTTTACTCAGTCGTATACATATATGTTTGAGTCTTTTGCATATTATACTTAGAATTTCACTCCATTGATAAGGCTAGTCTTGCCTTTGTTAGTATTTATCTTAGCAAACACTTATCAGTTGCTTATATGTAAATATAGAATACTGTTAAGTTGTAAGGCTAATTGTAAATATAGATGTTGAGTTACATATATATGTAAATATATGTAAATATAGAAACATAGCTTAGCCATGTGATACATATAAACAAATTTCAACAACAATATTAATGCTTATATGTAAATATAGAATACTGTTGAGTTGTAAGCCTAATTGGATTACAACCATTGATGACTGACTGCATTAATATTGTTGTTGAAATTTGTTTATATGTATCACATGGCTAAGCTATGTTTCTACATTTAAATGCTTGTATTTTCCTATGTGGATTATATCGCTGCTGGAATTCTTTTAGATACATCACATGGTTGAGCCATGTTTTAATATTTTAATGGTTGTATTTGTGTTTATGTTTATATTGATGCTGAGATTCTCTTATATATATCACATTTAAGGGATTAGAAAACTATTGTTGATTGATTTATTTTATAATTACTGCATTACTCTTATAAACTATTTGTGTCTTCGTTCTAACTTACCAAAGTGATTTGGTTGCTGAATATGGTATTTTAAAGGAAGTTAATGTTTGTGTTCGCTCATTCTAGTGCCCTTTGCTTGCCTTTGTGTTAAATTGCAAGTTATGTTGGACAATAAGATTAGAAATTATAGTCTGAAAATTTTTATTTAGGCTTACATGTGCATATTACTTAGAATGCACTATTACATTTAATATAAAGCAATAGATTTAGGGATGTATTACATAAGGGTCATAAAATGTGTTTGATTAGCTTAATGTGTTTTAACTTTGAAAATACATTGACATGCATAGGTGTTCGAACGTTGAATAATGATTGGAAAGTGATGAGATTTGAATGATTTTTGAAGAGTTTGTAGATGCATGGTTCATATGGAGGTATGAGAGGATATTGGCAGTGATGTTTTGATAATGTTGAAAGAAGAAAGAAAGCTTTAGTAATGAGAAGCAGAAGTTTTGTTGTTTGTTGAGCTTGGTAATGGCTAATCATATAGCCAACCAACATAAATATTGGCACAATAGTTATAATTTCTAAATTTATTTTTAATTTTCTAATCCTAATTTAGTTATTTTTGTAATTGATGAGGATGATCTGGTAACTTTATTGTGTTTATAGCCTTTGTCGCCAAAACAAATATAATGCTATTAACCAACAATGCTTCTGAACATGTAAAATGTGTTTTTCTTAAGTCAAGGGTATTCTAGTCATCTTGTCAGCCAACAAACAGTCTAAGTATGGGAATAAAAACATAAGGAAAGGTCTCTGAGAATACATGAATACATTCCATCAAAGTGAGAATAACCCAAACCTTAGGGGAGGTTTCTAAAAATTACCTTTAAAAATTACATGTCCAACGTACTTCATGATATAAGTTATTTTACCTAAAATTTATAACAATCTATCTGCCATTTATTGCCAGTTTTCTTATAGTATAATTTCAATTTCCATGTGAAGTAACATTATAGCTTCTCAATCCTCATTGTCACAAAGGCTCGAAAGTTCCTATGTTTTCTAAAGAAAAAAAATTAAAATAATCTAAACAAAAATTGTTCAATATCTTGTGATGAATTTGGTGATAATGAAGACGAATGTAGTAGTGATTCTTGAAAGCGAGTGTGTAGGGAAGAGAAAGAAAAAGTAAAATAAATATTTATTTAAAATTTTTATGAGGATAATTCTGAAAATAGATAGTTTAGTTGAAAAATAAAGGCTATTAGATAAATTAAGGGGTTCAAATATAATTTGTCCCATCTAAAAAATTCACAATTAAAGTCCACTTCAAAGGCTACGAAGAAAGCCCAACACAGAAAATCCAAGAAATTATACTCCCACAATTACTGGGAGAATCTATAGCCCTTTACATTCTGGACAAGGGGGAGAAGATGTCAACAATGACACATCTCGCTTTGACCCATCTATTGGATCTGAGGCAAATCATGTGATCTTATGTCTAAAGCTTATAATATAAACTTAATTCATGAATATATAAACCTGGTTTTGGACCTATGCTATAAACATATAATAACATATGTGTCTTATCTGAAAACATATTTGAAATTTGTAGACTTCATATCTCACTATACGCATACACTTGATTAAACATAAACATGCTCAAAACATTGTCATGGGCCAACCTCAATTGATTAAAATTTGAATTGCACAGAATCTTGTGGAAACTTTAGAGAAATAGGGTAAATAGGAACATAGTGAACTTTTATATATATATATACATATATATATATATAGTGTACTAATGTTTATACGTAATCATATGATATAACTCTGCACTAAACATAATCCATAAGCAAACATGAAAATCATACAAACATATATGAAACAAACTGCTCCAAATAGTATCAAGGAGAGTAACTATCATACTCCTTAGGATAATCATTGTACGTGCAGAATAGGGGGAAAAACCTTTAATACCCAGCATAATTTAACTAAATCACATGTGTAGAGTAATCTAACTCTCAAGTTGCATATATAAAGTCTATGGAAAATGGTACACATATGGTGACTAACAATCATATATCATGACTCAATCAATTATATAATGTGCATACATATAATCATAACATGATATTGAATCATACTATCTGACATAAATGATTCTTGCAATACATAATAATAATAGTAATTAAAAATTTACTATTTGTTGGGGTTCTTGTGTGTTCCGGGATACTTAGATTTCTCCTAAATTAGGGTTCAAAAATTTACTATTAGAACTGTAAAGAAAACTAATACGTATATCGTAAACTAAATTATAACTACTTCAATTTCATAAATTTATTACCCATTAATTCAATGGATATAATTCTAACTATCCAATTTCAATTCCTATACATTTCTTACTCTTTTTTGTTTTTCGACACCTCTTTTTTCATCCTTCTTATTTTTCTTTTTCTCTTTTCTTTTATTTTCTTTTCTTCATTTCTCTCATTTTCTTTCAAATTCCTATATCTTTGCTTTGCTCTCTGTTACAATTGAATCCAACAAGCAGCTCTCCACTTATATATATATAAGCGTCGTTTCAAGCAAGAAGGTGAAGCATGCACACAGCAAGCAAATTGGTGAAGCAAGCATGTTTGGCTTGTCAATTACATGCACATGTGCTACAAACAACTTGGACTAAGGAGTTGTGGATTATAACACCCTAGGCAAATCCCATATCTGTAAAGCACGAGAGAGATACTAGGTTTATAAGGAGTGATCTACACCCTAATTGGCAAGATGCATTTTGAGGTATACGGGCGTCCCAGAAATTAAAACTGTGTGGGCCTTGTTAAAGCCCAAAACAGACAATATCTTGCCAAATCTAGGTTAGGTCTTGACAGATGATATAAAAGCGACTCCGCGTGTCCTCTTGAGCGATGGTGGGGAAAACCTCAGTGACGATGCTGAGTCCTTCAGGGGGGCAATATGTAACATCCTAGGCAAATCCCACATCAATAAAGCACGAGAGAGATATTGGGTTTATCAGGGATAATCTATATGTTGCGAAAACCTGGGTTGAGCAATTACTAATATTATGATGACTGTGACTTTTGGAGAAATATAAATGTGACAAATAAATGCAAAGAAAATAGGACACAATAATTTACGTGGTTCAGCGTAATGCCTCATCTACAGCCAAAGATTGGAAGATAATTTTACTAATAAATATGAGTTTACAAAAGTGGAAAAACTCTCAAAACCCAATAACCCGATATACCCAATTGGATCCTCTTAGCACCTAAGGAAATACTCTCTCTAAACTCTTGGAGAGCTCACTTGCTATGCTTTTAGATCTCATAATTTTTGGATGATTTACAAATGCATTCTGCTCCTCTATTTATAGGCAAAGCTTACAATATGAATACATGAATAAACAACCTTGGCTGTTTTCAATTTTAATAGCTTTGGTGTGTCTTCGGTGAAGAGCTAGAAAGCACATACAATTATAGTCAAAACGTTGCTAGTCATATGCAAATGAAAATTGAAAACGGTGAACAGTAACACGATTTACACACGTTGAACAATAACGCAGTTTGCACACGGTGAACAGTAACGCAGTTTGAATAATGTTATACGTTTGGTTATAAATAGAGAGGAGAGGTTGGAGCTTGAATCATCCCAATGTTGAGAGCAATTGCAAGTGAAATAATTTAAGAGTTTTAAGAGAGCTTTTACTTGAGTGCTATGAGGATTCAATTGGGTGTATTGGGGTTGTGGGTATTGAGAAATTTTTTCCACTTTTGTAAAGTCTCATTATTAGTAAAATTATCTTCCAGTCTTTGTCCATGAACGTAGGCATTACGTAGAACCACGTAAATTATTGTGTTCTTTTCTTCGTATTTGTTTACATCACATTTATATTTCTCTAGAAATTGAAGTCATCATAATATTGGTGATTGCTAAACCCCGCGGTATCAGAGCCGAAGGTTCATGCTTGGGGCATACGACACTGTTCACGTATATAGAACTGTTCACAGATATAGTATTGTTCACGTATACGGTATTGTTCATCGATACTATAGAGACGACCATTTATACTTGGGAGACAGTCTATTGTAATTAGTGTGTATTTTTGCATGTCTAGGAAAGTTATGTCAACAAGACGATAAAAGCCTAAGGAGTCTGGATTTTGAGTGGGACCGTTGTGACCCCTCCATTCTCTTGAGAACTTTTCTGATGCATATATTCATGCGAAATAAACATCATAGAAGTTGTTTTTCAAGTGTAAATAGTTATTGAAGACACTAATCATTTACGTTAAAAAGGATGGCAAAGGCATTGTCATCATCTTCATCAGTGAGGACTACTGTGACTAATGCAAACTTTGAAGTGGAAAAATTCGATGGTACCGATAATTTTGGTATGTGGCAATGTGAGGTGTTAGATGTCTTATCTTGGCAAAAGTTGGACATTGCCCTTGAAGAAAAGCCTAACATGATGGATGACAAGGAGTGAATAAAGATCAATAGACAAGCATGATCATTTAAGTTAAAAAGGATGGCAGAGGCATTGTTGTCATTTTCATCAGCAATGACTACTGTGACTAATGCAAACTTTGAAGTGGAGAAATTCGATGGTACTTATGTTAGCAAGAGTTGGACATTGCTCTTGAAGAAAAGCTTGACATGATGGATGACAAGGAGTGGATAAAGATCAATAAACATGCACGTGGTACTATTCGCCTATGTCTGGCTAAAGATCAGAAATACTTTATCATAAGGGAGACATTAGCAAAGAAATTGTGGGAGGCACTGGAAGAAAAGTACATGAAGAAAAACCTTGAAAATAGGCTTTATATAAAGAAAAGCTCTATCGATTCACATATTCACTTGGCATGTCGATGAATGACCATGTAAACTCATTCAATAAGATATTAGCAGGTTTGCTAAATCTGGATGAGAAATTTGAAGATGAAAACAAGGCATTACTGCTGTTGAATTACCTTCCTGATGAATATGATAATCTCACCACCACTTTGCTTTATGGGAAGGACAATATCACATTCAATGTTGTATGCAGTGCATTATACAACTCTGAGACTAGAAAGAAAGACATAAATTATCACAGAGATATAGTTGCAGAAGCATTGACAGTAAGTGGTCATTCATAAAGTCGCAAATCTAAAAAAAAAAGCAAGTCTAAAGGAAGACTTGCTAAAGATGAGTGTGCTTTTTGTCGCAAGAAAGGGCATTAGAAAAAAATTGTCCTAAGTTACAAAAAGGCAAGGTTACTTCTGATGCATGTGTAGCAAACCATGATGAGGAGTCAGACTTTAGTCTGGTTGGCATGACGTTGACATGTCACTCAGATGCGTGGACTTTGGATTCGGGTTGTACCTATCATATTTGTTATAACAAGGGTTGGTTTTCTAGCTTTAAGGAGCTAGATAATAGAATTGTTTTTATGGGCAATGACAATGCCTGTAAAACCATGGGAATAGGTACAATCTAATTAAAAAATCATGATGGCTCAAACCAAGTCTTGATGGAGGTTCGCTATGTACCAAACTTAAACAAAAAATCTCATCTCATTAGGAGTTCTAGAATCTGAAGGGCTCACAGTCACTTTGAGAGATGGATTGTTTAAAAGTAGTTGCTGGTGCACTGACAGTGATGAAAGGCACAAGAAGAAATAACTTATACTATTTCCAAGGAAGTACATTTATTGGATCAACATCAACAGTTTGTAGAAGAGATGTAGATTCAGAAACAACCAAGTTGTGGCGTTTGGGACATGCGGGTGAAAAAGTTTTACAGACTCTAGTGAAGCAAGGCTTATTGAAAGGTGTAAATTCTTGCAAATTGGAATTTTGTGAACATTGTGTTATGGGCAAACAGACAAAGGTAAATTTTAGTTCAACAATCACGATCCAAAAAGGATTATAAACTATGTTTACAGTGATGTGTGGGGACCTACCAAAACAACTTTTTTGGGAGGTATGCACTATTTTGTTACTTTCGTTGATGATTATTCAAGAAAAGTGTGGGTGTATTTGATGAAAAACAAGAATGAAGTTTTGGGTATATCTTTGAAATGGAAGAAAATGGTTGAGACTCAGACTGGTCGAAAGCTCAAAAGAATTCACTCAGACAATGGTGTGAGTACAAGAATGATTCATGTCTATAAATATGTCGAGATGAGGGCATTGTATGACACTTTACTGTTTGAGATACACCACAGCAAAATGGGGTGGTAGAATGCATGAACCAGACTATACTAGAGAAAGTTCAATGTATGTTATCCAATGCTGGAGTGGGCAAAGAGTTTTAGGCTAAGGCAATTGTATATGAGTGTCATCTGATCAACCGTTTGCCATCAGCTGCAATTGAGGGCAAAACATCATGAAGATGTAGATTGGTAATCCTGCTACTGATTATGATTCTTTACATGTTTGTTGTTCCACTGCTTTTTATAATGTAAAAGAATCTAAGTTAGGCCCAAGAGCAAAGAAAACATTATTCATGGGTATAACTAGTGGAGTAAAAAGATATTTGACTCCGCGTGTCCTCTTGAGCGATGGTGGGGAAAACCTCAGTGACGATGCTGAGTCCTTCAGGGGGGCAATATGTAACATCCTAGGCAAATCCCACATCAATAAAGCACGAGAGAGATATTGGGTTTATCAGGGATAATCTATATGTTGCGAAAACCTGGGTTGAGCAATTACTAATATTATGATGACTGTGACTTTTGGAGAAATATAAATGTGACAAATAAATGCAAAGAAAATAGGACACAATAATTTACGTGGTTCAGCGTAATGCCTCATCTACAGCCAAAGATTGGAAGATAATTTTACTAATAAATATGAGTTTACAAAAGTGGAAAAACTCTCAAAACCCAATAACCCGATATACCCAATTGGATCCTCTTAGCACCTAAGGAAATACTCTCTCTAAACTCTTGGAGAGCTCACTTGCTATGCTTTTAGATCTCATAATTTTTGGATGATTTACAAATGCATTCTGCTCCTCTATTTATAGGCAAAGCTTACAATATGAATACATGAATAAACAACCTTGGCTGTTTTCAATTTTAATAGCTTTGGTGTGTCTTCGGTGAAGAGCTAGAAAGCACATACAATTATAGTCAAAACGTTGCTAGTCATATGCAAATGAAAATTGAAAACGGTGAACAGTAACACGATTTACACACGTTGAACAATAACGCAGTTTGCACACGGTGAACAGTAACGCAGTTTGAATAATGTTATACGTTTGGTTATAAATAGAGAGGAGAGGTTGGAGCTTGAATCATCCCAATGTTGAGAGCAATTGCAAGTGAAATAATTTAAGAGTTTTAAGAGAGCTTTTACTTGAGTGCTATGAGGATTCAATTGGGTGTATTGGGGTTGTGGGTATTGAGAAATTTTTTCCACTTTTGTAAAGTCTCATTATTAGTAAAATTATCTTCCAGTCTTTGTCCATGAACGTAGGCATTACGTAGAACCACGTAAATTATTGTGTTCTTTTCTTCGTATTTGTTTACATCACATTTATATTTCTCTAGAAATTGAAGTCATCATAATATTGGTGATTGCTAAACCCCGCGGTATCAGAGCCGAAGGTTCATGCTTGGGGCATACGACACTGTTCACGTATATAGAACTGTTCACAGATATAGTATTGTTCACGTATACGGTATTGTTCATCGATACTATAGAGACGACCATTTATACTTGGGAGACAGTCTATTGTAATTAGTGTGTATTTTTGCATGTCTAGGAAAGTTATGTCAACAAGACGATAAAAGCCTAAGGAGTCTGGATTTTGAGTGGGACCGTTGTGACCCCTCCATTCTCTTGAGAACTTTTCTGATGCATATATTCATGCGAAATAAACATCATAGAAGTTGTTTTTCAAGTGTAAATAGTTATTGAAGACACTAATCATTTACGTTAAAAAGGATGGCAAAGGCATTGTCATCATCTTCATCAGTGAGGACTACTGTGACTAATGCAAACTTTGAAGTGGAAAAATTCGATGGTACCGATAATTTTGGTATGTGGCAATGTGAGGTGTTAGATGTCTTATCTTGGCAAAAGTTGGACATTGCCCTTGAAGAAAAGCCTAACATGATGGATGACAAGGAGTGAATAAAGATCAATAGACAAGCATGATCATTTAAGTTAAAAAGGATGGCAGAGGCATTGTTGTCATTTTCATCAGCAATGACTACTGTGACTAATGCAAACTTTGAAGTGGAGAAATTCGATGGTACTTATGTTAGCAAGAGTTGGACATTGCTCTTGAAGAAAAGCTTGACATGATGGATGACAAGGAGTGGATAAAGATCAATAAACATGCACGTGGTACTATTCGCCTATGTCTGGCTAAAGATCAGAAATACTTTATCATAAGGGAGACATTAGCAAAGAAATTGTGGGAGGCACTGGAAGAAAAGTACATGAAGAAAAACCTTGAAAATAGGCTTTATATAAAGAAAAGCTCTATCGATTCACATATTCACTTGGCATGTCGATGAATGACCATGTAAACTCATTCAATAAGATATTAGCAGGTTTGCTAAATCTGGATGAGAAATTTGAAGATGAAAACAAGGCATTACTGCTGTTGAATTACCTTCCTGATGAATATGATAATCTCACCACCACTTTGCTTTATGGGAAGGACAATATCACATTCAATGTTGTATGCAGTGCATTATACAACTCTGAGACTAGAAAGAAAGACATAAATTATCACAGAGATATAGTTGCAGAAGCATTGACAGTAAGTGGTCATTCATAAAGTCGCAAATCTAAAAAAAAAAGCAAGTCTAAAGGAAGACTTGCTAAAGATGAGTGTGCTTTTTGTCGCAAGAAAGGGCATTAGAAAAAAATTGTCCTAAGTTACAAAAAGGCAAGGTTACTTCTGATGCATGTGTAGCAAACCATGATGAGGAGTCAGACTTTAGTCTGGTTGGCATGACGTTGACATGTCACTCAGATGCGTGGACTTTGGATTCGGGTTGTACCTATCATATTTGTTATAACAAGGGTTGGTTTTCTAGCTTTAAGGAGCTAGATAATAGAATTGTTTTTATGGGCAATGACAATGCCTGTAAAACCATGGGAATAGGTACAATCTAATTAAAAAATCATGATGGCTCAAACCAAGTCTTGATGGAGGTTCGCTATGTACCAAACTTAAACAAAAAATCTCATCTCATTAGGAGTTCTAGAATCTGAAGGGCTCACAGTCACTTTGAGAGATGGATTGTTTAAAAGTAGTTGCTGGTGCACTGACAGTGATGAAAGGCACAAGAAGAAATAACTTATACTATTTCCAAGGAAGTACATTTATTGGATCAACATCAACAGTTTGTAGAAGAGATGTAGATTCAGAAACAACCAAGTTGTGGCGTTTGGGACATGCGGGTGAAAAAGTTTTACAGACTCTAGTGAAGCAAGGCTTATTGAAAGGTGTAAATTCTTGCAAATTGGAATTTTGTGAACATTGTGTTATGGGCAAACAGACAAAGGTAAATTTTAGTTCAACAATCACGATCCAAAAAGGATTATAAACTATGTTTACAGTGATGTGTGGGGACCTACCAAAACAACTTTTTTGGGAGGTATGCACTATTTTGTTACTTTCGTTGATGATTATTCAAGAAAAGTGTGGGTGTATTTGATGAAAAACAAGAATGAAGTTTTGGGTATATCTTTGAAATGGAAGAAAATGGTTGAGACTCAGACTGGTCGAAAGCTCAAAAGAATTCACTCAGACAATGGTGTGAGTACAAGAATGATTCATGTCTATAAATATGTCGAGATGAGGGCATTGTATGACACTTTACTGTTTGAGATACACCACAGCAAAATGGGGTGGTAGAATGCATGAACCAGACTATACTAGAGAAAGTTCAATGTATGTTATCCAATGCTGGAGTGGGCAAAGAGTTTTAGGCTAAGGCAATTGTATATGAGTGTCATCTGATCAACCGTTTGCCATCAGCTGCAATTGAGGGCAAAACATCATGAAGATGTAGATTGGTAATCCTGCTACTGATTATGATTCTTTACATGTTTGTTGTTCCACTGCTTTTTATAATGTAAAAGAATCTAAGTTAGGCCCAAGAGCAAAGAAAACATTATTCATGGGTATAACTAGTGGAGTAAAAAGATATTTTCAGTAGAGATGTAACTTTTGATTAATTAGCTATGTTGAAACAAAAAGAAGATGATAAGACCAGTAGCATTTTGCAGCAAGTGGAGTTTGAAAAGGTTAATGATCCAGCTAGTGTCCATGTGATGGACAGTGACTCTCGATCGACTGAAGATGAAGAACAGGTTCTAACCCATGAACCTTCACAGCAACAAGATTCAATTACATATAAAATGCCACGAAGGGAAATTCGTAAATCTGCTCGCTGTTGAGTGTTAGAAAATGTATATTTATAAAGGAGAAAACCGTCATTTTACATTTCAAGTCTTACTAACAACCCTTACTTTTATGTATTTAACCTTCTTGTGATTTAATTACATGTGTTTTATTTTAATTAAGTATTTTATGTATTTTAGGGGCATTATAGTCATTT
>MKYO02026617.1:460657-491314 GCA_002013955.2 Citrus medica | reverse complement strand
AAGGTTATTATTATTTGGCACGATAAGCCCTTAGCACCATATTGATTAGAGCGTGGTTCATGAGGTGTGGATTCCCCCCTCATGATTTAATTGGTATTAATACGGATTATTTAGCCCATGATGCATGTTGATACGGATCCAGATACCCAAGTACGTCAAATTAATAGATTTATACTTTAATTTCTTCTCGCCATTTCAATTCCAATTTTTAGGATAATTTGAATCACTTCCACTACAAATCCAACCACCCATTTACAAAATTAATTCTATCCACAATTAAAATTCACCTCCTCGTGGGATCGACACTCGTCACCATTAGTCTATACTATAATAGATTCGTGCGCTTGCGAGTTCATTAAAATTTGCACAACACTCGCTTTGTTGATATGGTGGCCTATGCACTTTTAGTTGTAGATGATGATGTTCATTCCACTTACAGAGAAGCAATAAGTAACCCTGAAAGTGTACAGTGGAAGCTAGCAATGGATGAAGAAATGCAGTCTCTTAATAAAAATAGAACTTGGGAGTTGGTCACACTACCCAAGGAAAAACGACAATTGGGTGCAAATGAGTTTATGCAAAGAAGGAAAGATTTCCTCATAAAAATGAAATTCGATACAAGGCTATATTAGTAGCGAAAGGTTACGCTCAGAAGCAAGGAATAGACTACAATGAGGTATTTTCTCCGGTTGTGAAATACTCGTCTATTTGAATTTTGCTAGCCATGGTTGCGCAATTTGATCTTGAATTAATTCAGCTTGATATAAAAACTGCATTTTTACACAGTGATTTGGAATAGGAAATCTACATAACTCAGCCAGATGGATTCAAGGTTGCTGGAAAAGAAAATTGGGTTTGCAAATCGACCAAAATGGTGACAACGATCAAATTTGATCATTATATAAACTTGATCAATATCCTACAAGTTTGAAAGTAGTCGGAGAAGGTAGAGACTAGATGATGGTTTTTTGATAGCCGACTCAAATTTAAAAATTTTCGCCAAGGTAGAAAATTGTAAAAAAAATAAAAAATAAAAAATATTGTGAACAGTAACCCGGGTTGAACACTATGAACAGTAACACGGTAACGCGATTTGAACAGTAATTGTTAGTAAAATAATTATTCTCTCTTACCTCCATGAACGTAGGCTTTATGCCGAACCACGTTAAATTCATGTGTCATTTACTTTGCATTTGTTGTGCACAGAATGCAAAATCAAGCGCAGCAAATAATTACAGAAAAAATAAAAGACACAAAATTTAACGTGGTTCGGTAATATGCCTACATCCACGGGAGTAAGAGAAAATAATTGTATAACTAACAATTATTGGAGTACAAAAGTTGAGTAAAGAAAAACTCATGTCCTACTAAAGACCATATGCTAAACCAATATGTACTCCTCTAACTCCTCACTTTAAATTAATCTCTTTTTCATGTCCTTCTTCCCAAGAGGAGTGTGATTACATGGCTCGTGTTTCATATGCTAGTGTTGTGGGTAATCTTATGTATGCTATGGTGTGATCAAGGCCTAATATATCTCAAGTCATCAGTATGGTTAGTCAATACATGCATAATCTAGGTAAAGACCATTGGCTTACGGTGAAATGGATTCTCTGATATCTGTATAGACCAGTTGATGTTGGGTTATTATTAAAAAAGAATTATGGTCAACAATGTGTTGGGAATTGTGATTCTGATTTTGCTGGAGACTTAGATAAGCGAAGATCAACAACGAGCCGCGTATTCACATTAGGTGGAGGTCTAATTAGTTGGAGGTCAATTCCACAGTCGACAATTGCTTTTTCCACTACTGAAGCAGAGTACATGAGCAACTGAGGCTGTAAAGGAAGCTATTTGGTTAAAAGGTTTGTTAGGAGATTTGGGAGAATCTAAGAGAACATTGTGGTCTTCTGTGATAACCAAAGCGCGATATTCCTTGCAAAAAATCAAACATATCATGCTTGGACGAAACACATAGATGTGAAATATCATTATGTGAGAGAGATTATCGATGGTGGTAATGTGTTATTCAAAAAGATCAATACCAAAGATAACCCATCAGATATGTTAACAAATGTGATTTCTGGAGTTAAGTTTCAACATTACTTGAAACTAATTCAAATTCTTCGAATGTGTTGAGTTTGGAGAATTTTGAACTACAGTTGGCTTGATCCTAAATTTTGGGTACGTAGGCAATCATAGAGATGCAAACACTTTGGAGATGATGATTCGTTGGTAATCGGCTCAGATTTGGCCAAATTTTCGTTGAGCTGGAGAATTGTTGAAAAGTCAACACCAAAAGCTAACTTTTCAACAAACATATGGCTGGCATGCAAGCTTGCCACAAATGGGCAAATTGCCAAGTTGAGTTTGGGCCATTATTTAGGCTATAAATAGAGAGGTGATGAGAGCTTGAATTGCATCCGAAAATTAAGAGAGAAACAATTCAATTGTATAATTGTTAAGAGAGTGAGTAATTGAAGAGTTTGTAATTGAGAGGTTTTTCCTTTCAAGTGTGTGAGAGTATTGAGCGTATTTGGATTTTGAGAAGTAAGTTTTTCTTTACTCAACTTTTGTACTCTAATAATTGTTAGTTATATAATTATTTCTCTTACTCCCGTGAATGTATGCATATTGCCGAACCACGTTAAATTTTGTGTCTTTTATTTTTCTATAATTATTTGATGCGCTTGATTCCGCATTCTGCGCACAACACTACAAACTGATTGACAAGACGTGTTTTGGGGTGTACGGGCACCCCAAAAATAGAAACCGTGTGGGCCTTATTTAGGTACAAAGCGGACAATATCTTTTCAAATTTGGGTTGGGTAAAGATATGAATATTTTAGATGTAGTCTATAAAATATTATATATAGGGCACCCATTTATTTCTACTAATAAAACATGCGAATTCTTAAAATGAAAATGGATATTTGTTACGTTGCAAGAAAAATTCAGAATGAAATAAAGTATAGTGTAGAATATAATTAGTGTATCCACATGCTCCTTGTACGTTCATTCTTATGAAATAAAAATTCTACGTTATTCAACAAGATCTTTATTCTATTTTTATTTCTTTTGGCTAATGACAAGATCTTTGTAGTTAGAGCCTATTCTTTTTGTTTAATTTTTTATTTTGAAATATAAACATATTTTAACCGGTGATTTGACAGTATTTTTCCACAGCGGTCACTTGACATGTCCACAAATCATGATTTGGTAAAACTTTTACGGTAATTGTCAATAACTTATATCTGGCAGATTAAAACATTAAATAAATTAATTTCTTAATTAATTAATCTTGAAATTACTGTTCTCATAAACCATTTAAGTAATGTTGTTACGTTGTTTACAGTTACTATTCATACATACTGTATACGAGTTGCTATTCACTGTTATTGTTCATTAAAACTATATACCGCAGTATTCATGTTACTGTTCATTAATCATAAAACTATCAAATATATTAGAAACAGTAAATTGTAAAAATTAAAACACATAGAGTAATTTTACGTAGTTCGAATCATTATCTTACATGTATAGGGCCATGCCCAAACAATTAACAATTCACTAAGTAATGAAAAGATTACGACCTATTGGATTTTTACACAATTTCAAACACCCTCTTACTCTTGTTGTCACCTTATTGTATCTAACTTAGTCGACTTTCCTTAACGGGAATTCCTCGTATGCTACTTTCTTTGAGATCCCCTCAACACAATAAACGACATCTTTGGCCCAAAGAGACTAAAGTAAATATAAACAATGTCTAAAGAAAGACTTGATATGATGAAAACTTGACGAATAAAACTAAAATATCATAGAGATATGAAACATCATCTATGAGAAACAAGGTTTCTTCTTGTTTTCTGCGTTGGCTGCTTCTCTGAAATAAAATAAGATATGTCTTCTTCCACACCTTCAATATGTAAAATACTTCTCTTTATATAGGAGTAGTATAGTATTTCACCTAAACCCTAGTACATGAATACTAAGATGTACTTTCTTAAGAGTCCAATATTCCATAAATACTTAATATAATTATTATTGCAGTAGTCATCTTTATTTGGAACTCTTTGATATGTAACTCTACTTACACGCTAATATCCTTCTTCAGGGCTAAAAAAATATTCTCCAATATTCCAAATAATCTAATCTAATTAATTCTCAAGACTAGACAAATCCTTAATAAAATGAAACAAATCCCTAATAAAAGGAGTAAATAAATTTCAATATTATTGACATAACAATGCCAATAATAAAATCCTTAACAGCAATATGATTTCATGCGAATCTTGTATTTCAATTACGTTTTAAAAAAAAACCTATATAAACTCAACTCTAAATCGATTTTTGCTCCTCTTCTTAGCTAAAATTTGATCAGCCACAATATTATTGGACTTTGATTTGCTCCTATTGTTAGCTAAAATTTGATCATTCACAATATTATTGGACTTTCATTTGCTCCTATTCTTACACGCATCTACTTACTTACTGTTGGGGTAAATAATGCAATGAACTCTTTGTATTTTATTATTATAAATCAAATATCGCATAAATATTTGTGGTTTTTTTAGCATGGAATACATGATCAGATTCAGGGGTGAGAATGGTCATCTTTGGAGGATATCTTGTTTTACCAAATTTTTCATGCTC
This sequence comes from Citrus medica, assembly GCA_002013955.2. Lineage (NCBI taxonomy): Eukaryota > Viridiplantae > Streptophyta > Magnoliopsida > Sapindales > Rutaceae > Citrus > Citrus medica. The sequence goes on along the minus strand of MKYO02026617.1, from coordinate 486,658 downwards.
AGATAGTCTCTTTCGGCGGTCGCCACCTAATTGGTTTGAAGAGATTGCCAGTGGCTTGAGATGCCACTACTAGAAAAATGGGCTTTACTGACACTTCGTTACTGACACTTTGCAAAAAGTGTCAATACTTATGTACATATGCACCATTTTCCGCTTTTGACAAATAGGAATCACATATTAATGATACTAGGGTGTCAGTAAATTAAACATCAAAGATCACTGACACTAAAGTATCAATGATAAAAAAAATTCATAAAAATTTTGTTTTAGCTCCAACTCGAACCTGAGAGCTCTAAGATTTAAAGCTTTAATGTTTGGAGCACAGACCATCAAATCTCGACGAGTCAATGTCATAATAATATTTAAATTATTAAAAACTGAAAATATAAATAACAACATAAAACACACTTGACTTTTCCCCATCTACCTAGACTACATCGACTGTCTCTATCTTGCTTTATCGTTCACTTTCTCTTTCGTTTTTCTCTTCTCAATCTCTTCTGTTTTGCACTATCCATTTACAAATTAAATTCAATTAATTTAGATAGATAATGAAAAGCTAAAACTCCGTTTCGTTTTCTATTTTCCCCAAATTGAAACACAAGCCAAAACCCTAATCACTTGTAATCGAAGGAGTTTTTTCTCCAATCAAACCATCCAATGCCTATACTAGGCAAGCAAGTAAAATCCATCGACAAGGGGTGAAGTGGCACCATCGGTTGCGTATTCAAGTAATCTCATTCTCCCTCACAAGTTAAGTCCAGAGAAACTGTAGATGAGGTTATCAGCTGGTAATGGCTGAATATTTTATTTTTTTGGGCAATTTAATTAATGGGTTTGTTTTAATTTGGCTTATGAATAATATTTTTTAATTTTTATTTTTGGGTTGTTTCAGATATTCAGAAATTGAATAGTAGTGCGACCTTGGTGGGTTTTGTTTTCTAAATTTTTTTCTTTTATTTATTTGTAATTGAAATTTTTGTTCTTATTTTTCTATATATTCACTCACATGCCCAAAAATACAGGCATTTGAAGTGGTGCATTACTTAAACTCAAAACACTTGCTGCTGCGACTCTGTTTTTTCTACCACATTTGAGGTCAGTTTCAAACTTTTGTGCATGTGATTTACTGTCATTGTTATTTAAAACTAAAAATGTGCATTTTTTGTAGTTTCTGAAATAAACTATTAGCTCCGTTTCTTAACTTTGATTAATAATTTAGTTGATTTTGAATGTACTATAATATGAAATTTCATTTTAGCTTTTGCCTTTGTGATTAGGAGATGATTGTTTGGGTGTTATATTCGCTGAATGACTATGTATTTAGTGGTTACAAACTATTTACATCTCTGTTTCATGTAAAGAAAGGCAAATTTTGTTATATAATCCTACTTGTTTATTTATTCTATTGTGGTTGGAAGATTTGTAATAGAGACAATGACTATGATATGAATTAATTAAGTTCGTGGTTGTGAGTATTTTGAGATTGTATAAAGTTGATGATTTGTGTTTGATTCAAGAAAGAAATGCTTGTTTTAAAGTTGTTCTGCATGTTGTATTTGAAGTTAAAAAGTGATTTATAGAATCTTAAAAACTGGCTTGCAAAGTGGTATGAAGACATTATTTATTTGAACTCTTAACTTTTGTTAGTTACTTGACTTATGAATTAGTTCGACTACTTAAAAAGCCATTAGCACCCATCTTACCTATTAATCTCCTATTTAAGTTTCAAAACTTCTTTTGTTTCAATTTCAGGATTTTGTCTAAATTATTATTATAATTAATGATTTATAGGGGCTATTAATGATTTTCCAGAATTATAAGTTTATTATTGCAACTATAATCATAATAACATTGAACATTAAATTAATCATGCAATTTAATTAAACTTAAACTGACATTACATATGTGAACAGGTAAAATATTTGAAATGGACAGAAGTTGGATAACTTATGATAGATTGTCTGTAGAGTATCGTTCTGGAGTTGCTGATTTCTTAGATTTTTCCATTTTCAATGCTGAAAATCGAATGTCAATTAGATGTCCTTGCACCTTTTGTTGTAATATGGAGTTTCATACTCCACAACAGGTGAAGGATCATTTATTTGAAAAAGGTTTTCTCCCAAGATATATTGTTTGGACTTAGCATGGTGAGATTGACTCTAAATCTACATTTACAAAGTGTGAAGACCATTCACATAGTCAAAGATTTAGATGTCATGATTACAGTAACATAATTGACATGGTCGAAGATGCTTACGAGCATTGTGATAGAGATCCTAGTTCTTTTAAGGATATGCTTGAAGATGCTGAAAAGCCTTTGTACCCGGGTGCAAAACATTCAAAGTTATCTAGTTTAATGAGACTTTACAATGTGAAATGGAACTATGGGTGGTCCGATAAAGGGTTTTCTGCTTAGTTAGAAGTTCTTGTTGATATTTTGCCAAATAATAATACTCTACCTATGTCAATGTACGAGGTTAAGAAAACAATGAAAGTGCTAGGCTTAGAGTATGAAAAAATACATGCATATCCAAATGACTTCATTTTGTATAGGAATGAATTTACTGATCTTGCTGAATGCCCAAATTGTGGAGCATCTAGGTATCAAATAAAAAAAGATAGCTCAACAAAATTTTGGAAAGGGGTTCCTAAAAAGGTATTATGGTATTTTCCATCTATTCCTAGGTTGAAAAGATTGTTTCAATCACCACAAACAGCTCAAAATTTAACATGGCATGCTAATAAAAGAATTAGAGATGGCAAACTTCGCCACCCAGCACACTCACCAGCCTGGCAACTAATTGACAATAAGTAGCCAAAATTTGCACAAGAACCTAGAAATCTCCATTTAGCTCTCTCAATTGATGGGGTTAACCCACATAGTACACTTAGCACTACTTATAGTTGTTGGCCTGTTATATTAATAACATATAATCTTCCTCCATAGTTGTGTATGAAGATAAAGTTTTTGATGTTGTCACTTTTGATATCTGGCCCTAAACAACCTGGAACTAATTTAGATGTATACCTAGCACCTTTGATTAAGGACTTAAAAACTCTATGGGATGTAGGTATTGATGTTTATGATGCTTATAGAAAAGAAACTTTTAATTTACGGGCTGTCTTGATGTGGACAATCAGTGACTTTCCAGTGTATGGAAACCTCTCTGGTTGTACTGTTAAGGGCTATTATGCTTGCTCAATTTGTGGGATAGACACTTGTGCATGTTGGCTGCCACATAGTAGGAAAATATCATATATGGGCCATCACCGCTTTCTACCACTTGGTCACCTATTTCGGAAACTGAAAAAGGTTTTTAATAGGAAGCAAGAGTGGAATGGGCCTCCTAAAACTTTGTCTGGTGAGGAAATCTTAAATATGGTAGAAGGTATAGATATTAAGTTGGGGAAAAGAAGGCCAAAAAGCATAAACATGATGACGGTGGTGGCGGTGATGGTGATGGAAACATAACTGAAAAATTGTACAAAACAAAGTCAATCTTTTTTTAGTTAGACTATTGGAAGCATTTACTAGTTCGCCATCAATTAAATATGATGCAAATTGAAAAAAATGTAAGTGAGAACATATATGGCACATTACTTCATCAACCAAGCAAAACAAAAGATGGGATTAATGCTAAAAAAGATCTTGAGTCTTTGAAGATCAGGGGAAAACTAGTTCCTGATGAAACAAACAAAAAAAAAACAAAGTCCTACCTCCAGCTCCATATACTTTGAGTAAAAAAAAATAATAATAATTTTGTGAAACCTTGCTGAGTGTGAAAGTCCCTTATGGATATTCTTCCAATGTCTAAAACCTTGTTTCAATAGATGATTGTCGGCTTCAAGGCCTTAAGTCCCATGACTGTCATACTTTGATGCAACAATTTCTACCACTAGCTATTCTAAATTGTTTGCCTATAAATGTGAGAAGGGCCATAATCAGGATGTGCTTCTTTTTTAATACATTGTGCTGTAAAGTGGTAGATCTGAATACTCTTGACCAATTGCAAGAGGAACTTGTAACCACTTTACGCTTACTGCAGCAGTACTTCCCACCTAGCTTTTTTGACATAATGATCTATTTAACAGTCCACTTAGTTGAACAAGTTAGGTTATGTGGGCCTGTTTATCTTTGATGGATGTATCCTTTTGAGAGAGAAATGAAAACGCTCAAGGACTATGTTCGTAATATCTATCGCCCTGAGGGTCGTATTGTAGAAAGTTATATTGCAGAAGAAGCACTTGCATTTTGTGCTGAGTACCTCTCAAATTGTGATGTTATTGGGCTGCCTACTGGTTGTCCAATTGATTTATCTATCGAAAAGCCTTTGGGAGGTGCAAACATAAAGGTGGTTGATGATCCTTTGTTGGCACAAGCACACCGGTGTGTTCTAATGAACACCCCTGAAATCCAAATATATATCGAGTAAGTTGTTAATTTTTCCAAAAAAATATTACTATTGTATTATTAGATTACTATACTAGTTTTTAAATCTTAATATGGTCTCACTGTAGGGAGCATATGCATTATTTGGCATCAAGAAACCCCTATAAGGCAAAAACAAATATGTGGTTGCAAAATGAACACATACGTACATTTTCTGGTTGGTTACAAGCAAATTTTAGAATTACTTAACTAAATACAATATAGGATATAAACTTTAACAAGATTTTTCTACATGTTACTAATTACTGTACTTGTTAATTTATATTATAGGTGGCATATGATAAATCAAATAATGTGCCGATTGATGAAATAGTGTGTTGGTTGGCAAACAAACCACGCTCAAGCGTGGTTACCTTCTCTGGCTACAAGATAAATGGCTTCAATTTTACAACGAGGGACCGGGACTGTAATCGTGTGACCCAAAATAGTGGTGTTAAGGTTATTGCTAACACTCTACAAATTTCAAGCTCAAAAGATAAAAGTCCTCATTTTGGAGACATGACGTTTTATGGAGTCATTGATGAGATTTGGCAGCTTGATTATCTAATGGTTAAAAAAACACTTTTCAAGTGTGATTGGGTAGATGATAGAGGGGTTTGCACTGACAATTTAGGTTTCACTGTAGTTGATTTAAATCGGATTGGCTATAAATCTGATTGCTTTATTCTAGCTTGTCATGCAAAGCAAGTATTTTATATAAAGGACCAGCTAGATAATAATAAATCAATAGTTTGTTCAGTGACTGACAAAGCTTATAAGTTAAATGGGGAAAGATGTGAAGACGGGGATGTATTTTCTCCATTATCTAATAAACTTCCAGTATGTGAGTTGGATGAGAAAGATGATGAAGGAATTTATGACAGAAAAGATTGTGATGCTATTCCAATATATATTGATTTAGAAAATCAGTGAATGCATTATTGTAGTTAGTTTCCAGCATCGATTTTCACAGTTTTCCAGTAAGTGATTTATTTATTTCATTATATGTTATTGCTCTTGTATTAACTTATTAATCTAAATGATATACTTATTTATTTTAATCATTTTCAGGATTGTAGGAGATGGCTGAAGATGTTGAGTTCACTCTTCCGGAGCTCGACAACAGACCAAGGAGAAGAAAACAAACAAAAAAAAAGGTTTGCAAAAAGCAGAAGTTAGTCATGAAGCTGCAATCGAGTACAATTCTTATGGTGTTCCAGTTGGAAAGGGAAGAAATGATCTTAGGAGTTACATTGGAGTCATTGTACGTGAAACAATTTCAATTTTACTGGATGATTGGAGGCGTGTCCCACTAGAGATGAAGGAAACTTTGTGGGTTCATTTTCAGGTTTTGTTTACTTGTTTCATAGTATGTTTAAAGATTTTATATAACTTCCAGATTTGTTTAAATTTTTTTCTAATCCATGTTATTGGTTTACAGAAAAAATTCAAATTGAGCTTGAAATGCAAAAGCCAAGTATTAAAGTGGATAGGGGTTGCATCAAGAAACTTTCGATGTGAACTGGCAATTGAATTCGTTCTACCAAATAAGGACGATCGAAAGTCACTAAAGTTGCCTCCTATTGAATATCCAAGCATTAAAAAGGAAGATTGGAAACTTTTTGTTGACAAAGTTTTGTCTGAACAATTTCAGGTGTGTTGCTTGTTAATATTACCTGATTGATTTGTTGCTAGTTACTAATAATCAATGGTAACCTTTTGTTCTTCATATAAACTGTTTGTGCAGGAAAAAAGTAAAAAGGCAAAAGACAAAAGAGCAAAGAATGTCTACAACCATCGCTTGGGTAGCACAGGATATGGTGGCATATTGTATAGAAAAGTATGTGTGGTAAATAATCTAATTATAGTAACATAAGTAATCTAATACATATAATATAATAGAATCAATTATTTATGTTTTATGTCACCTTGTAACAAAAAAAGGAGTGGAGTTTCTGAGCGGGAGATTGACCGCAGTGAAGCTTAGTTAATGGCACGAGCAGACCGAGATGGTAAATATACTTCTGATGTGACGCCAATTGCTGAGAAAATAGTAAGTCACTTGTATATTTAATTCTTATGAATTTTCTTTATAATGTGTGTGTGGGGGGGTAGATATTTACATACATATATACTGCTTTTTGTAATAATTGTATGGCAACATTTACAAGTGACAGAAGCTCAGTAAGATTTTATCAGAACTTATTTCTTCGCATATAAAAAGGTTAAAACTTGTGTGAGGTGTTGTCTTGTAATATTTTATGTAGTTTCAATTTGAACTGTGTATGGACTTGCTCTATGTTGAAGATTCAAGAAGGATATTAGTTTAGTTTAGCTGATGTCTTCTACTCGTAATTGTAGATTTACAATATTTTTTTTTTAGAATGAGCTGCAGAGTCAAGTTGAATAAGGAATATTCCAATCACAAGGGTCAAATGACATTCTAGGTGAAGCTCTTCAGAAGCAGCCAAATGGAAGCAGGGTGCAAAGAGTGGGGCAATTCGTCACCCCATCTATGTACTTTCATGTCCCTGATGGCACTGAGTTATCAAGAGAAAGAAAGATGTATCAAGAGAGTTTCCAATTCATGTCTGCTCAATTAGAACGCATGAATGCAAGGTTAAATGCGTACAACAATACTGAAGTTGGAAGTTCTAACTTTCCTAAGCCCAAAACTTCCACTGGTGTTCAGATTGACAATGATCAACAATCCCCTGAAACTCTTGGAAAAAGAAAGGTATATGGCCTGTTACATGTCATTNGCCTGTTACATATCATTATTTTATTTCCATTTGTATATGCATGTATTAATACTAATGGAATGTATTTTTATTATTGCATAGGTTGATTTCCCATCAGGTAAGTCAACGCCAAAATCTGTGAAGAATAAAATTAAGGACACTCTCACCACAATTTCCCAAGCAACTCCTCAACAAACCCCCAAAAAAGTAGAGTGTGAAATTACTTCAAAGCCCACACCGAGAAGATCTCCTAGACTAACTCCTAAAGTACTATATAGGCAGTTCTCCTGTAATGACAAAGAACCATTAGTCATCAGACCAGCAGAAGTACCCAAAAAAGAACCACAGATCATCAAACCAGGTGTGGTAGCCAAAAAAGAACCATGGGTCATCGGACTAGCAGCAAAAGACATTAAGGTACGTGTGAAGAATACACGGGCAGCAGCACGATCAAGAAAGAATGACAGGAGTGAATATATGAACATGTTTACCATGTTCATCGAGAATTCTTTACCTCGGCTGATTAGGATTTGGCATGACACAGCAACCTTTGGTGAAATTTGGGAAACACACTTGGACAAAATGATTTGTGCTGAAATCATCGAGTTTAAAGAGGTCTCAAACTGCATCATTAACATATGGATCAAGTACGGTAAATCATAGCTTATGTTTTAGTAAACTTGGAGCTATTATTTTGTTTCCTATATTCAAACTTTCGTTATATATATTTGTTTCCTCTTAGACACCTATATGAGGAGATGGAGAGCAATGAAAGTACTAAACCAGTTCAGTTTGGGCTTTTTGAGAAGCTATATCCAAGGGTCAACTTTAAAGACAGGACTTAATACATTTCAAAACTGTTAGGCTTGGCAAAATTGGGACAAGTCATCGTGTTCCCGTATAACCCTAGGTATAACCTTTTTCATTTGCTAGTGATATTCTTTAATTTGTAGATTAATCACGAAGTTAAAAACTTTTACTTGTAATTCATGTGTGAGAACAATTTTTACTTTGTTTAATGCCCACTGGGTGTTATTGGCAATTGATATGGTGAGACGTACAACCTATTATCTTAATCCTTTGGAAGGTAGTCATGATGAAGAGCTAATGCAGATTGTCAATCAGTTAAGTTTGTTATTTGTATCTTTGATCATGCTGTTTTATTTTTATGTCTTATACTAATTATTTGCTAACTTTAGCTATGTCTCTTAATTGTACGGGGATTCGAATACATCGGAGTTTAAATTCTGATACAAAGGCCAATGTTCAATGGATGCATGTCAAGGTAAAAATCAGACAAACCTAAATAATTATTGTTAACGTACAGTAAAAAATTAATGTAATTTTGATCTTGTAGTGTCCAAGGCAGCCAAGCAGCTTTGAATGTGGTTACTATGTGATGAAATATATGCAAGATATCATCACAAATGTGAACGTTCTGAAAAATAATGTAAGTATTGAAAACGATTTTTACAATAATGCATCATATTGTTTTCATTTATTGTGAAATGAATCAGCTCAAACACTTATTGTGTGCTTCTTTATAGTTATCTTTTTTTGCGTATTGTATGCATTTTATAAACTGTAAGGGTACTTATAATGGTGACTATGTTCCATACTGTTGAATAGATTATATGAATATCCATATAGACATGAATTAGGATTTGGGATATACACAATGTAATGCATATCCCAACACAAAACAATTGTTTGGGTTGCAAAGTAGTTGTTAGTGGGGATGTACTATGGTGTCGTTGCTTGTACTTTACTTTGATGAGGATAAGTTGTCATCCTGATTAAGGTTTTGTATCTACATCCATATTTGTATTAAATCGCGTACTGTTGGGGTTCACAAGTTGCTTCGGCTATCAAACATTGTTGTTGTTTGGGTTCACAAGTTTTTTTTTTTTTTGCATGATCAGGATGTTTAGTATTTACCTATATAATTTTGGATAAAACAGTAACATTGTTGGAGTTTATTTGTTGGCTTTAATTGTTAACACACAAATATATTTAAATGAATGATAATTAAGTAGTTTAGTCAAGGATTTTCGGTGAATAACTTGTTGTTTTAAAATTAAAGTTCAAGGGAGTTGACGAATACACTCTCAAGGACCTCTCGCGACTTCGTGATCAGTGGGCTACAGCCAAGTTAATTACAGCCTACAATCGCTAGTTAACATACAAGTAATTTATGATTATTTTTCCTGAAAAATATACAAGACTTATTTTTTGTGGTGTGCTAATTGATTTTATATACTTGTAGGTGGAAAAAAATGAAGGCATATGCGGACTCCAAAATCAGTGACATTGTTATCTATTTTTTCTTGTTGGTTAAATTTTCAGAAATTAATTTAGTACTTTATCGTGTATACTGCTTGTTCAAGGCTTAATTTAGTACTTGAACTTGTTTTTTACCCCCAAACAATGATGTATTTGAACTATTTTAATTTAACTGATGTATTTGAAATGTGAATTGCATTACAAGATTTGGTATGTTTAATATATTTTGGGTTTATTTTAATTGTAAAATAAACAGGAATAATGTGATTAAAAAAAATAAAACACAACCGGTATAGCATCATACTGACACTAATTATTTAAATGACGATAAGAATTTTTGATGTTACTAAGTCAGTGGATTCTCGATACTGTAGTCACATAAATCAGTGACATGTAAATAGTATCATTAAATGCTAACACGATTGAGTCATTATCCTTGTGACTCTCTAGTGACACAAAATACTAACATAGAAATAGTATCAACAGATACTAACACCATAGTATCACTATTGTGGTGATACTATAGTGACACAAGATACTGACGCAAAAATCACTGATACCAAAAATTAGTGTCAGTGTGTTCTGACTTGAGTATTACTGACACAATTAACAAGTGTCAGCAAAAGTAATTACTGACACTAAAGTGGTGTCAGTAAAGCCCTTTTTTCTAGTAGTGTGCTCCTTTCCGTAATCACTTGGGAAGCTTTTGTTTCTTTTTTTTTTTTTGGGTCGTAATACGCTTATTATTTTGAACTAGTGGCTGCTTTTATGGTTATTGAGATGGCTTTTGATAGAGGATGGTACAGATTTTAGGTTGAATGTGACCCCATGCTAGTAGCTAATTTCCATTTCAAAACGACTCTTGACCGTCCCTGTTGTCCACAGAATATATTGATGATTTATAAATTCAAGTTATCTGCAATGGATTTTCGATGTACCCATATATACTTTCCGAGAAAATAAACGATCTTCCTATTTAGTTGAGTTATCAGGCTAATCTCGGACTTTGCTATAATGGCCTCACCTGTAGTCCGATCCACCTGCTGGGAGGTTTAGGTTGAGGTGAGCTGATTTCAGATTTCTTGATATTTTTAATTTGATTCTCTTATTCATCAAGATGGAAAAGAAAATTTTAAAAACAAAAAGACCATATAAATCTATAGAAGACAAGCACGCTTTATTTGGCAGGCTATGCTCAATTTCAAATGTGATTATTTTATATTTTATATTTTATATTTTATATGTAAATGTACTACATTTGGCAGCCGACTATATTGGACAAAAAAAGATGAAGCCTAAAAATCAAAATGGATATTTGTTATGCCAAAACTACAATATAAATTGAGCTACAACATAGATTGAAAATGCAATTTATGAATTGAATTAGCCACTTTAATTTTCTTGCAATGTGTAATTTATGTATATATGGAAGCCAAAGCAAGGCTTCACCTTTCTTTAAATGACATATTTGGTATACAGATTGAGATACAGCACAGATTCAAAATATAATTTATGAATTTAATTAGCCACTTTAATTCTCTTGCAAAGTGTAGTTTATACATATAGAAGTCAAAGCACAGTTTCATCTTTCTTTAAATTACTTTTTCGGTGTAACTTATCCTATTTAAAGTGTGAGGTTGCAATTTTCTTATTACATACAGAAAAAAATATAAATTAAACAAGCATAATGAGTTCTCTCACCAAAATTACGTTGCTACTAGCTCTTCTTGTTGCAGGCACGTCCGTGATGAGCAATGCATGTTTCCTTTTTAATAAAAACTATGTGCAAATAACTAATCAGTTAGAAAATGGAGAGGATCTTACTCTTCATTGCAAGTCTAAGGATAATGATCTTGGTGAACATGTGCTCCACGAAGATGAGAGTTATAACTTCAGTTTCTGTCAAAACGTTCTTGGTGAAACTCTATTCTTCTGTACTTTTGAATGGAGTGGGCAAGTTCATAAGTTTGACATATTTGATGGGAGCAGGGATCCATGCAGTCATTGTAACTGGAGGATAACACATTTGGCTCCATGTAGGGATAGATGTTATAAGTATGACTAATATATATTGCCCCTTGTATGTTTATTTTCTCTTATGAAAATAAAACTCTGTTACAATTTATTGGATAAGATCATTGTTAGAACCTATATTTCGTTGAAATTTTGTTTGGAAATATAACGACAGGATCTTTGTACTTAGAGCCTGCCTTTGTTGTTGAATTTTTTGTTTTGAAATATAATCATATTTTGGCCGGTGATTTGATACTATTTTTTCAGCAGCGGTCACTTGACATATAAACGAACCATGATTTGGTAGAACTTTTACCGGCAATATGATTTCATGCGAATCTTGTATTTCAATTAGGTTTTGGAAAAGTCTACAAAACCCTAAATCCATTTTTAAGTCTTTTCTTTTAGCTAAAACTTGATCATTCACAATATTATTGGACTTTCGTTTGATCCTATTCTTACACACATCGACTTACTTTGGGGAAAATAATGCAATAAACTCTTTGTATATTATTATTATAAATTATTAATATCACATAAATATTTGTGGTTTGTTTAGCATGGAATATATGTTAAAGGATAAGATTAGTCATCTCTGGAAAATATCTTATTTTACAAAAGTTTTCATGCTCAGATAGTCTCTTTCGTCGGTCGCCACCTGTTTATTGGTTTAAAGAGAATTCTCGGATGGCTTGGGGTGCCCTTTCCGTAATCACTTGGGAAGCTTTGGCCTTTTTTCTTTTCTTTTCTTTTTTCCTTTTTGTTGGGGGGGGTGTGGAGTAATACGCTCATTATGTTGAACTAGTGGCTGCTGTTACGGTTGTTGAGATGACTTTTGATAGAGGTTGGTACAGACTTTAGATTGAATAGTAATTTCCATATCTAAAATGCTCTTGACCCTTTCTGTTCTCTACGGAATAGATTGATGATTTGCAAATTCAAGTTACACCTTCCAAGAAAATGATAGCGCTTCCTATTCAATAGAGTTGTAGGGCTAATCTCGGTCTTTGCTATAATGGCCTCACCTGGTAGTCGGATCCACCTTCTGGGAGGTAAACTGAATTTCAGATTTATCTCCTATTCATCCAAATGGAAACGAAAAAAATAAAAAACACGAGGATCATAAATCTATAGAAGATAAGCACGCTTTATTTGGCAGGCCATGTTCAATTTAAAATGTGATTATTTATATTTTACATGTAAAATGTGCTACATTTGGCAGCCGACTATATTGGATAAAAATATATATATATGAATCCTAGAAAAATGAAGTGGATATTTGTTATGCCAAAATTACAGTCTAGATTGAGATACAACACAGATTGAAAATATAATTTATGAATTGAATTATCCACTTTAATTTTCTTGCAAAGTGTAATTTATGTATATATGGAAGCCAAAGCACAGCTTCACCTTTCTTTAAATGACATATTTGGTATACTGATTGAGATACAACAAGATTCAAATTATAATTTATGACTTTAATTACCCACTTTAATTTTCTTGCGAAGTGTAATTTATATATATATATATATATACAGAAGTAGTGGTAAATCTAAAAAAATAATTTATTGGGGGCTAAATTAGATAATAGTAAAATATGAAAAACTAAAATTCTGAATATATAAAATATTTGCTAATATATTTATAATATTCTCTACGCATTTTCGTATTTTAAAAATGTTATGCAATAGACTCATTATCAATATTATTAAATTTATTATTTCTTATATAAACAACTAAACTATCATTTATCCCATTCGATTGCAAATATAATTCTTCATGAGTGTCATTACTAAAAATGTTCGCTCTAGTATTATTGTAGAGACTGGAAGAATTAATCCGATTTTTTAGAATAGAAAATATTTTGAGTGGTGGGCCATCATTATTTTTAATTAAAATAAGTTTTTTAATTCTTAAAAGTTAAATTTTAAATTTTATGGGGGTTTATAATTTATAGTGATTATTTTAATAATTTTTTGATGGAGGCTAATTAGGAAACAAAAATATTTGTTTTTTTTAATTTTAGAATTTTTTTTTACCAGTGGGGCTTGAGCCCCCACTGGTCACATGCTACATCCGCCCTTGTATAGAAGTCAAAGCACAATTTCATCTTTCTTTAAATGACATATTTGGTATAACTTATCCTATTTAAAGTGTGAGGGTGCAATTTTATTATTATAAACAGAAAAAATTAAAAATTAGACATGCATAATGAGTTCTCTCACCAAAGTTACATTGCTACTAGCTCTTCTTGTTGCAGGCATGTCCGTTATGAACAATGCATGTATTCTTGGTAGAATCCATGTGCAAATAACTAATCGGTTAGAAAATGGAGAGGATCTTACTCTTCATTGCAAGTCTAAGACTGATGATCTTGGCGAATATGTTCTCCACAAATATGAGAGTTATAACTTCAGTTTCTGTTCAAACTTTTGGGTGTAACTCTATTCTTCTTGTTGGACGGGTGGGCGCCCAAGATGGGCCGACCCGACCCGACCCGCACATGGTAACCACTTGTTGGTTACCATGCACGTTTGGGAGAGGGAAGTTGAACACAAATCAACTTCCCAACCGCTGTATATATATCAAAAAACCGCTGCTGGAAATATGAATGCAAGTTAACGATTCATTTCGAAAAAAAGAAAAACAGCAAAGTGTGTGTGTGGGTTAAAGCAAAGATTAAAAACAAGAGCATTGATAAATCCGGAAAAGGTAAATACACTGTGATTTGAGGAAGATTTTCGTTCGTGATTTCTTTCCGACCGGTGACGTGATCCAACACTTGTTTATTCTGCTGCATAATTCGAAAAGATAAGGTCTATTGACTCCTTTAAGAATTCTTTCACTTCTGTAGTTTTGAATGGAGTGGGCAAGTTCATAGGTTTGACATTTATAATGCCAGAAGGGATGCATGCGATCATTGTCGCTGGAGGAAAACACATTCTGCTCCATGTAAGGATAAGGCCCCTAATGATTACGCTCGTTGTTATGGTTATCACCGATATATATTGCTTCTTGTATGTTTATCTTCTATTATGGAATAAAAACTCCATAATAATTATAGGACAAGGTCTTCATTAGAACCTATACGTCGTTGAATTTTTTATTCGAAATATATTGGAATCGTGCAATGTTGTTGTTAATTTATAAGAGACGTGATTAGAAAATTGAGATCGTATTGCATAATGGAAAAATGAACTGCGGCATCACTTGACTCTTGTAAAACACGCTCTCTCAACCTTCAATTTTTAAAGATTTTTTCCCCTTTCTTGAAAATTATTATAATATTGCTTAAACTTGTTTCTAAACTCCTCGTCCCTTCGGGGTGAATGGCTTCGGCCTTGGAAGGATTCATGGCAGAGATGGCCTACCTAATGACATTAGTTACATATGAAATTTTGAAACAAATTGACATTATATACGAAACTCTGAAACTAATTCCAAAGATCTCAATCGAGGATTGAAGGGAATTTATATTTGGGATCAGTGGCAGTGCCAGAAATTTAACTTAGCAGGGGATAAGTTTAAATAATAATGTAATTTAAAAAATGTCAACAAGTAACAAGTACCAAAAATAAAAATTCATTAATATATTCAATACATTTATAATTGATCTCAGCGTATTTTCATATGTTAAAAACGTTAAAGAATAAACTTATAATCAAGAATACAAAATGAATATTTTTCTACATGTGCAGCAATAATATTAGTCAATTATTAATCTCTAATATATTTTCACAGAAGATTTTTCACAAAATTCATATTTGAAAATGCGTTTTATTATTGTAGTCTTGACAACTAGTAAAATTAATGCTAATGTTATCAATAATAAATTAATGAATACAATTTTTTTTTTTTAGTATCAACTATTTTTCTTGTTAGCTTATCAATCTCTTTCAATTTTGAAAATTTGTTATTAGAACCCACCTATGTAATAGAAATATCAAATTGAATTTTAAGTGTCATAAGATTCATTGAAGAAAAATCATTTTGATAAACTCAATAAGATAAAATAATTTCTATTTTTTTGTGTGAGGAGAGTTAGGGTGCAACAAATCTCAAAATAACAATTTCTTTGTGGGTTGGAAGTTAAAGATAAATATTTAATATTTTGGTTATTTTTAAATTTTAACAAGAATTTTTATGATAAATGAGACAAATATTAAATTAAATTTATAAATTTTGAAAAGTTAGAGGGGACTTCAGCCCCTCCTAGTCCTAACGTGGCACCGCCTATGTTTGGGATCCCCTTTTCATAACGTTAAAAGCTCATACAATGTTGAGTTTATAAAATAATAAAATTCAGGATACTGTACCAAATAATTTTAATGATTGATAATACATACATGAACCTTTCAAATTTTCTTAAAACAATATTATGGGGAAGAGTAACACTTTAATCACTCTTAGATGTTAAAACCTTTTTGGTGAAACTCTACTCCGTAGATTTTGCATCAGGTGGGGAAAGTTTATTGGCATATATGATCAGGGCGATGGATATATGCTTTTATTGTAACGGGAGGATTACAAATTCTGGCCCATGTAATCACCACAAGAAAAAGTGATTTATGTGACGGCCGTTTTGCTGTGACAATGACCTTTCGTGACTGATTTATAACGGTAAACTTACGCAGTCGTTGCAAATGCTTTATCACTGTATCTTCGGTCTTAGAAAGTGTCTTTTGTGACAGCAAAACTGCAGTTACAAAAGTTGATCACAGTCACCAAAACAAGTAACCGACCACGCTGTCACGTAGACTAATGTGGGTTAGAATCCTTAAACGTAAGCTTTGTGACATGTAGCAGTCAAATCAGAAATGTTTAATTTTCCAAATTTTGTGATATTTGACAAGATTTTATTTAATTTTTTTGATATCTGTCAATTATAACAAATTTCAAAATTGTGTTGAATTATAAACTTGATCGAATCCTTTTAAGGCCCAAATCATGATTCCTCATTGATATCCAGAAGCTTTAGATTTTTGTTCAAAGATTTGGAGATTAGCTTTTCACATATGGTGCAATAATGGTGTGTTAGCTGAGTTATGTATGTGATTTTATAAATTTTTGGTACTTAACATTTTGTGGTTTGTGTTAAGCTATCTCGAGTATAAGTACCTCCCGAGTATAAGTACCTCCTCATGTATTTAGTTCACTAATCAAGTAAGAAAGAAATCTTCTCAATTCATAAAATATAGCTGGTATTCTTCAATTATTCTTGAGAATAGTTATTTGATTAATCAAGTTCTCCAACAAAGTGGTATCAGAACTAGCAATCGGTGCCACCACTAAAAGTTTAACATATCAAATCGAAGATCTCGACAAGGGAAGCATGACGCTGGAAAAATCAACCTGATCGGAGTCTGAATGCGTCTGCACTTGGAGAGAATAGTTTCTGCCTTAAATTTGAGTTGACTAACCGAGTTGAACCAATCTAAACTGAGTTGAATGGGGATGAAGCAAGCCGAACCAAGATAAACCAAGTAATATGTTAGTCAAGTCAACCAAGCTAAATCGAGCCGTTAATCGTCGGCCTTTGACCAACAACCATTGACCGTTAACGGTTAATCAAAATTTGAAATTTTGGTCCAAGTCCTTCCCTAGGTTTTTTGACATTTTGGATCCGTCTGTCTAATCATAATTTTTAAATTTGAACATTCTAAGTTCCATCACTAAAAGGAAGTAACTTTGATAGTTGGAGTATTAAAATGAAGGCTCTCCTTGGAGCTCATGATGTTGAGGAGGTCAATAAAAAACACTACAATGAGCTAGATGATAAGGCTTCTTTAACTCAATAATAAAGGATAGTTTAAAAGATTCAAGAAAGAGAGATAATAAAGCTCTCTTCTCATCTATCAAGCATTGGATGATGATGGATTTGAGAAGATTTCGATTGCAAATTCAGCCAAGGAATCATGGGAGAAACTTTAAACCTCTTATAAAGGAGAATTGAAAGTGAAAAATGCACATCTCCAAACACTAAGGTAACATTTACATTTTGGATTGGAGTGAGAATTCTAAGATTACGAGTAGGAGTAGGTTGTTTACTTACACTGGAATTGGAGCATGGAATTGAAATCATAATCCAATTTATGTGTTTACATTATCTTGGAATCTTGGATTGGGAGTAAATGGTTTCAAATTAAAGTTTTACCCTTATATAAAGAATTATAATTTTTTATTACAAAATTAATAAAAATATATTTGAAAAATAAAATATTTATTTTATTTTACTTGTAAATTAATAATAATTATTAATAATCTTAATTATGTAAATCATAATTTTTTATTAATTTTAATTATGTAAATAAAAATTATTAATAAGAGCAACACAAATGAAACATTATTATTAATAATATAGTACAAAATTAATATTTTCTTAGAATAAAATATTTATTATTATTAATTATTAATATTAAATAAATATAATACTATTATTTTTAAATAAATATAATACTATTATATTTTCAAATAAAGATGGTATATAGTAATATTATTAATTCTCTATGAGCATAATAATATTATTTTAAAGTAATTTTAACTTAGAATCAATGTAAATTATTATTTTTAACTAAATATAATAATATATATTTAAATAGGTTTAATATTATTATTTTTAATAAATCTAATTAATAAAATAATATTATAATATTATTTAAATAAATATGATTTTATTTTATTTTATTAAATATTATTTATTTTATTTTGTTAAATATTAGGGTAAAAAGGGAAGGTGGAGTGGATCCCACTCCCCCCTCCCACCTCCCCCAATGGGGTGGGAATCCCACTCCCCATTCCAAAATTAGGTGGAGGCCACGGAGTTGATTCTCACTCCCCTCTTAAAATTTACAAGTAAACACTAGAGTGAGAGAAATTCACATTCCTCACTCCCACTCCAAAAAATAAATAACATAGGAGGTGAGTTCAAATCGTTGCATATGAAAGAAACTGAGTCCATTTCTGATTATTTTTCAAGAGTTCTAGCCGTTTCAAATCAATTACAGAGAAATGGTGGAAAGATAAAAGATGTAAGAATTATAGAGGAGATACTTCGCTTATCAAGCCCAAGATTCGAGCACATAGTTGTGACAATTGAAAAGACGAAGGACTTATGATTTGCTGCAAGTCTACGAAGAAAGCACAAAAAGAAGTAAGGGATCAATGAGTAGCTCCTTAAGATGCAAATTTGAGAAGAAAACAAGCCAAGGCAATGAGAGGGGACAATGGTCTCGAGGTAAAAGTAGAGGTTGAGGAATAGGTAGAGGAATTTTTGCAACAAAAATTCCAATAACAATTATGAAAGAGATGAGAACTTAATAAGAGGTCGTGGAAGAGGGCACTCAAACACTAGGTACGACAAATCCGAAGTTTAATGCTACAATTGCCAAAAGTTTGGCTATTATGCTTCGGAACATAAGGCTCTTAATAATAAAGTTGAAGAGAAGAGTAGATATATGGAATAAAAGACCCAGGAAAGTGAAACATTGCTACTAGCATGTGAGGATAATTATAGAGGCCAAGACAATACTTGGCATCTTGAGACTGATGCAAGCAATCATATATGTGGAAGAAAAAGCATGTTCATAGAGCTAGATGAATCATTGAACAACAATGTATCATTTGGAGATGATTTCAAAGGACCATTCAAAGGGAGAGTTAAAATCCTTATTTATTTAAAAGATAGATGGCATCAATTTATTTTAAATGTGTACTATGTGCCAAATATAAAAAGTAACATCTTGAGTTTAGGTCAATTCTTAGAAAAAGGCTATGATATTCACATGAAAGAATGCAGTCTTTTTATAGTTGATGACAAAGGAAATTTAACCATCAAGGTGAAATGCTAAAGAATAGAATGTTTTCTTTGAATATGCAACATGATGTTACAAATTATTTCAAGACTTGATCCAAAAATGCATCATAACTTTGGCATCTTCAATTTGGGCATTTCAACTTTGGAGGATTGGAGTTACTATCCAAGAAAAATATGGTAAAAAACTTACTATGCATCAATAACTTTGATCAACTTTGCGAATGATGCTTATTGGGGAAGCAATTCGAAAAAACCTTTCCAAAGGAGTCAAAATTAAGAGCTAAAAGACTGCTCAATCTCATTTACATAGACATTTGTGCTCCAATCAACCTAAACTTCTTTTATCAAAATAACTTCTTCTTTCTCTTCATAGATGATTTTTGAAGAAAAACTTGCCTGTACTTTTTTAAGCAAAAGTTAGAAGTTTTTGAAACTTTCAAAACATTCAAAGTTGCAGTGGAGAAAGAAAGTGTGTATCAGATTAAAGCCATGAGATTTGATCGGGGAGGAGAATTTAGTTCTAAAGAATTCCAAAATTTTTGTGAAGCAAAGGAATTCGACGCCCTTTGACAATTATAAGATCTCCCTAACAAAACAATGTTGTTGAGAGAAAGAATAGAACCATCTCAACATGGCAAGAAGCATGCTCCTTACCTAAATAATTTTAGGCTGAAACTATTGCATGTGCAGTATACTTGTCTAACAAATCTGCAACAAGAAGCGTATGGGGCAAGATACCAGAAGAATCATGGAGTGGCAGAAAGCCAACCATCCCGTATTTAAGAGTTTTTGAAAGCATAGCTCATGTATATGTACTAGACGAGAAAATAATTAAGCTAGATGACAAAAGGGAGAAGTTTATCTTCATCGGCTAAGACAATATTCTAAATGATACAAACTGTACAATCTAAATAATGGAAAGATCGTGATAAGTCGAGATGTAATTTAAAGAAGCAGAATGGGACTTTAGCTCTCATGTAGATGTCTTTGACTTTTTTCCTCTTCAAGAATATGAATAGATAATGAAAGAGCAAGTGAGAAAAGAACACAAGAACCTACTCCACATACCTCTCAAATATCAACCACTTATGAAGATTCACTATCATTATTTTTGGAGGAGAGAGATGTGGCATGCACAAGAAGTTTATAATACTTTTATGAGATAAATAAGAGGCTTGACAACCTCACTCTCTTTTGTATCTTCACAAATTTTAAGCCAGTGAACTTCTAAAAAGTTGTGCTAGATAAGAAGTGGAAAAAAGTAATTGATGAAGAGATCAAAGCTATTGTGAAGAATAAGATCAAAGCTATTGTGAAGAATAACTCTGGGAACTTGTCACTGTTCCCAAAGGTCACAAAGCTATTGATGTCAAATGGGTCTACAGGATGAAGAAAATTTCCAAAGGTTAGATCGAAAAGCACAAGGCAAAGCTAGTTACAAAAGGCTATATTCAAAAGGTCGGCATCGACTATGATGATGTACTTGCCCTTGTTGCTTCACTGGAAACTATAAGATTAATCATTTCATTAGTAGTGGAAGATTTTTCAAATGGATATGAACTCTACTTTTTTGAATGGATTCTTCGAAGAGGAAGTCTACATCCAACAACCATTAGACTATGTGGTGAAATGACATAAAGATAAAGTTATAAGATTGAAGAAAAACCTTTATGGGTGAAAGCAAGCACCAAGAACCTTCTTTTTTGTTTTCACGATCCACTTTGACAGCAGCCCTTCAATCACTTCAAAAATTCATGCCTGCAACAAGCAAAGTTATAAAGTCACAAAATGTGTCATCAAATATTTTTAAATTATAAAACTATCATTATTACAAAACTAAGTAATCCAAAAAAATTTCTCAACAAATCTGTGTTGCAGACATAAAGCCATGAACACTATGCTTTTTAATTTTATTGTTGGGATCTTATAATCAGCTCGTCTTAAATTTTTTGGCTTTGTCATTTAATGTATTGTCAAGATTGTCATATATCGTTTCCCACGATAAAAGATCCCAAGGACGATTTCGAAAGTGATATATCTCATCTACTTCGTTAAACAATAAGAAATTAATTTAAAATGATTTTTTCTTCCAGTTAGTACTCTATCTATAAAGTAATACAACACCATCTTTAGCGCATCAATGTTGTCCATATTATCAAAATGTAAGTCTGCAAATATTGACTCGAACTAGACAAGATTCATCTTACGAAATAAATCACCAAAATACTTGTTAAGTAACATATGCACCGTTCTTTTGCTTTCTTAGTACGACATCTTGGCCATAACAAAGTCTTATAACTAGGTGCCCCTCTCCAACTGAGCGTAACAAATGCTCACCAATTTGAAATCACAACTAATCTTCTTCGTTGCTTTTTTTATGAGTCATTTGCCTAAACAATACATTGTGCACAATTATGCCACTGAATGGAAAGTTTCGGCACTCCATGAAACGCTCAAATATGTCTTTCTTGAATAGTTTCAACTGCTTTTTTTTTTAATTTTTCTAGGATGGCTTTTATAACTGTATCTAATTATGCATGGTTCATTCGTCGGTCTGGGTGGATTATACTTTGCTATTTTGGTTTTGCGATATATCTTATACAAGTTACATAATTAATTTGTTATATTACACAATTACATGCAATAAATTAATAACATTAACAAGAACACAAAAAATGGACTAATATTTGGGACAATAATCGCACGCACACACTGTGCATGCGACAGCTGCATGTTGCAATCTTTCATCGACCACCAAATTTACTCTTTGTCGCACTTGATATATGAAAAACACAGCACGCAACTCAACAAACACCCCATTGTACCTTAATTATACAAAAACTATACACAAACTATCTAAGAGGAATTTCACCACAAACCTAATGTGCAATAGTTATAACTCGTCATTTTGACTAAATTTGGTTTTATGATATCCCTCTAACAACCTATAATCATCGAGAATCCCAATCAAATTCATTCAAATTATAAAAAAAAAATGATGAAGTTAGCTTACCTAGGATTTGGGCTCTTTTCAATTTGTTAGATTCGTTTTCGATTTAGATGGATTATGGTGGATTTGGTTGGATTTTAGTTCACCAGTGTCATCGCCGCTCGCCATTCATGAGACAAAAGGTCAGGGCGTGGCTAGAGAGAGTTAGCTGATTGAAATAGAGGGTAATTTGGGGCAAAAAAAAATTATTTGGCTAGTTATTATATGAAAAAATTTGGGGGTTAAATTCAAAATTTTGAAAAGTTTTACGGTCATTTATATAAATTTTTCAATTTCAAATGTCACAATATTTCAAATTTCATCTATAAAATATAGTCCATTTGGCACCCATCTGTTTAAATCTATTGGATAAAAATATACGAATCCTTAAAGTCAAAATAAAATTTTGTTAGGCCAAAGGAAAACAATCCAGAATGAGATACAGCCAAAGGAAATTCCCAGATTGAGATACAACATAGATTAAAAATATAACAATGAAGTAATGTACCCGCTTTAATTTCTATTGGAGGATTACACATTTTAGTCCATGCGGGCCGCCTGATAATTCTGATGATGTTATTTGTTATTATAAGTAGAAATGAATAATATATCCTCCTTGTATGAATATATAAGAATGAATCATGCTTATGTTTTTTTTTAATGAATAAAGTCTCTATTATCTTGGACAAGATCTTTGTTAAAACCTATTTTTTGTTGTTATATATATATATACATATATGGAACCTACTATGCTATTATTAATTTGTATGAGACTAATTTTCAGAAAAATTAGATATGGCTATCTTAGAATCCTTCTTGATGCTTCAAATAAGAGTAAAAGCATGTAAATTCTTATTAATAACTGTTGTGAAATCCAACTTTCAAAAAAGTGCTTATTACACGCGTGGTTAAAGGTTTAGATTTTTTACTTTTGGGCAGAGAAGCAAAGTTTTGCTGACTTGTTAGAGAATGGGAATATCAAAGGAGTGGTAACCAAGCTGCGGGTGCTCTAGATAAGTATGCTCTTCTAACATGTTCATCATTTGTATTGCTAGAAGACTTTTCACAGTTTATAGGTTGTTATTTTTTAATTTTTTTCTGATTTAATGAGAATTACTTTGTTTTTTTTTTTTTAAAAAAAAGGTTTAGTTTTTACATCGTTCATACATATATGGAACGTTACGTGGAAGTTAACTAGTCGATACGCACTAGCCTTTTTAACTGTTACGTTAACATGTAACTAAGGATGCTAAAATGGCCTAGTTGGCCCAATCAAGAATCGTTGTGGGCTTCGCATCCGGGCTTACGAAAAAATGCGGCTCTTGGCAGTGGGTGGACCAGCTACCAAAATCCAACCACTTCGCTACCTTTGTTGCCCTCAACCCCCTGTTTATAACAACATATAACTGCGGTCCGAGTAAAAAGATGGTGATACATAAACCAAAAGTTATCAATTGGCAGAGAATTTTCTTTTAGTTTCTGGGTTTTCCCAAAAATTCTGCACAAAATTTTGCTGTTTGATAAATATTAGTGACATATTTTACTATTCCACGATGATCAATTTTGTATGAGATATTGTTTTCTCCTTCGCTCTTTTAGCTGACGTTTGGACTAAGAATTTTTTTTTTTCACATTATATGTATGGGAGATTCTATTTGCACTCGGGTGGGATTGTTTGAACTAAGTTTGGTAATTGATAACCGGCTTCCTACCGTGTTAAATTACGCACTGAACGCACCAATTAACTTATTGGGTTAAAAAAAATAAAAAGAACTCCAAACTATTTCTTATTATTATTGTGTTACCTAAACTAACTCATTTAATGATTAAATTTTAACTTGCAATCTTTAGTGTTATATAGTTATAAAACAAAAATAGCAATTTGTAAGAAAAAATGCTCTTTAGGATTATAATACCAAACAAAAGAAAATATTAATTGTTTTAGATAGATTTTGGAGGCTAGGAAAATAGAAAACCTATTTAGAATAATAAATTTGTTTTTTGGGGAACCGGGGTATCTCACTAATTTATTGTGTGCGATATTTCTGAAACTTGGATAGGGTGAGAAGGGTTGAGAGGCCAGTGCTGGTGGTGAGGGGTCTGTATCAAGGAAAAGAATCCTTTGAAATGAGCTTCTACGCCTGCAAAACAATGAAGTAGAGGTTAGAGGTGAAGTAGTGATACCCTGACGTTCATACTCCGACGCTCAAATTAGCAACTCAAGCTTTTTAATGGTAAAGAGATCTTGTCAGCCCTCTGTAAATCGAAGTTTAAGGTTAAAAAAAACTTATTTTGTGGAGTGTGAGTGTTCATGAGTGAATGAAAACATTTTGAAAAATAAACCTAGACACATTTATATATAGGGTATCTCAGCTGCCACGTGGTGTATTTTTATGGCTGTTGGCTGTCCCTTTTTGACCCTTTTGCATCCCTTCACCTTTTTTGTGATTTTTGGGCTATTGTGTGCATGCTTGAAAATCAAGAAGGCGTTCGCAGCGTATCTTATCCTTTTGGGTACGTGGTGTGCACTGGAAAGTGGTTCAGGGTACCTCAGCAGTGGCTGTTTGGTAAGAGGGTTGAGGATCACTGTCCTTAGGACAGTGTCCTTCACTTTTGGCAGAAGTGGCAGACGGTTGTCGCCACTTTTCAGTACAATGTTTTGATATTTAATTCTGATAAAATCAAATATTATCCTTCAAGCGATGGAGGCATTTCTCATGGCGGATTTTTTTAGAGGATTGTTCTTGAATCTGATCTGTTGGGTAGCTCAAGTTATACGGGATACCTCAAGCTATGTTGAAATATAAGTGTGCAATCCCAAGAGGAGGGGTGAATTAGAAATTTAAAAATTATCCTAGCAAATCCACACAACAAGCAATCTAATGTCTTAATAAAAATTGAAAGCAATAAGTTCAATAAAAGCACAATAAATAAAGAGTAAGGGAGAAGAGAAATGAACACACGAATTTTTAAGTGGTTCGCCAATCCCGCCTACGTCCACGCCTCCAAGCGATCCAAGCTTGAGGATTTCACTATCCAAGCCTTTCCAAGGCTTCAAACGATTACAATTGACTTCAAGGTGTCAATGAACCTTTACAACAAGAGATTATATCTCTAATCTCTTCACCCCAAATGTTTCTCACACTTGTACTCTCACAATTTGATGTGAAATGAAAAATACAACAATCAATCTCTCTTTAAGAGTGGATATACAAATTGAAGAACAAAGATGATTTAATGAATGATGATTCACGAAGTTGAAGCTCAATATATGTTGTGTGCACTTGTTCTTGCTTGCTTTGATTCCAAAAAATGAATTGGTTTTGAGTTTATATAGTTTGAACTCAAAAACTAGCCGTTACTCACATTCTAGGCGTATCCGGTTTACTGGTTATGGAATCCGGTAAGCCGGATTTATGTTACCGTTAAGGTAAAACTCAAAATTCTGCCTATTCGGCTTGCCGGTTTCGGAATCTGATAAGCCGTTTGCGTTCTGGATGCATTCTGCCCTAAAACCATTTTTCCGATTTTTATAACCGGTAAGCCGCTTGCTACAATAACCTGCACAGTGCACTATTTTTTGAAATTATAGTTTGACCTTAAAATTTTATAAAACTATACGACGGCCCAAAACGTTATGAAAATTTACAAATAGGTCCAATTTCAGAATTTCTAAGTAATGCTTTGTTAATCCCAAAACTTTCTGAAATTATAATATAGCCAAAAA
>MKYO02026617.1:407443-457193 GCA_002013955.2 Citrus medica | reverse complement strand
TGCAATGTTTTATTCTCTAATTCTAATTCCTTTATCTTCTCATTCAATGAATCAATGCATTTTTGCATGGTATCCTTTTCATTTGTAAGTTCTAGCATTTTCTTCTTAAGGCATGCATTCTTTTTACCAAGTTTCATCCACTCATCATGCAATTTTTTAAAAGCATCATGTAATTCACCATAAGTAGGAAGATCATTTACCTCATCAAGTCCATCATCTGATTCATCTCAAATTGTCATAAGTGCCAAATTCAACACTTCATGAAATTCCTCCTCGTTTGTAGTCTCCTCATACACAATTTCAAGTTTTCTCCAAATTTCATAAGCATTAGAACAATTTGAAACTCTATGAAATTCATTTTTATCTAAGGCACAAAATAAAGCATTCATAGCCTTGGAATTTAAAGACATATTTTTCTTATCCAATTCACTTAAAACATTCTTCCTAGGAATGAATGAACCATCACAAACTATTTCCCATAGTTCATAATCTAAGGCTTGTAAAAACACTCTCATCCTAATTTTCCAATAAGGATAATCATTACCATCAAAGAATGGAGGTCTAGTGGTGGATTGGCCTTCCATGAAAGTTGAACTAATTTGGGTTGCTATTGATCTTTAACTCTAGACGGTTAAGTCTACACAAGAGCACCTCGCTCTGATACCAAATGAAATATAAGTGTGCAACCCAAGAGGGGGGGTGAATTGGAATTTTAAAAATTATCCTAGCAAATCCACACAACAAGCAATCTAATGTCTTAATAAAAATTGAAAGCAATAAGTTCAATCAAAGTACAATAATTAAAGAGCAAGGGAAGAGAAAGCAAACTCAAGGATTTTTACGTGGTTCGGCAATCCCCGCCTACGTCCACGCCTCCAAGCACACCGGGCTTGAGGATTTCACTATCCAAGCCTTTCCAAGGCTTCAAACGATTACAATTGACTTTAAGGTGTCAATGAACCTTTACAACAAGAGATTATATCTCCAATCTCTTCACCCCAAGTGTTTCTCACACTTGTACTCTCACAATTTGATGTGAAATGAAAAATACAACAATCAATCTCTCTTTAAGAGTGGATATACAAATTGAAGAACAAAGATGATTTAATGAATGATGATTCACGAAGTTGAAGCTCAATATATGTTGTGTGCACTTGTTCTTGCTTGCTTGGATTCCCAAAAATGAATTGGTTTTGAGTTTATATAGTTTGAACTCAAAAACTAGCCGTTACTCACATTCTAGGCGTATCCGGTATGCCGGTTATGGAATCCGGTAAGTCGGATTTATGTTACCGTTAATGCAAAATTCAAAATTCTGCCTATCCAGCTTGCCGGTTTCAGAATCCGGTAAGCCGTTTGCGTTCTGGATGCATTCTGCCCCGAAACCGGTTTTCTGATTTTTATAACCGGTAAGCCGCTTGCTACAGTAACCTGCACAGTGCACTATTTTCTGAAATTACAGTTTGACCCTAAAATTTTATAAAACTGTACGGCGGCTCAAAACGTTATGAAACTTTGTAAATAGGTCTAATTTCAGAATTTCTAAGTAATGCTTTGTTCATCCCAAAACTTTATGAAATTATAATATAGCCAAAAATGCTATGACACTTTTCAAATAAGTCCTTTACCAAAATTTCAAGCAATACTTATTTATTTCAAAGTTTTCAAAATTCTTTCAATTAAACCATAAACTTTGAAAAACAACCAATTTCATAAAATCATTTTTCCATTAAATATGAAACATTTATAATGTGAAAATAATGATTTATTTAAAAAGAATATTAAATAATTTGAGCTTAAAAGATTAATCATTCTTAATCTTGTTTGTTATCATCAAAATCAATATTATGGAAACATATATGTTAACAATCTCCTCCTTTTTTATGATGACAAACATTTCATATATTTAAACAATCATTTTTCATAAGATCATTTTTTCATTAAATATAAAACATTTATAATGTAAGAATAATGATTTATTTAAAATATATTTTTCAATAATTTGAGCTTAAAAGATTAATCATTCTTAATCTTGTTTGTTATCATCAAAATCAATATTATGGAAACATATATGTTAACAATCTCCTCCTTTTTTATGATGACAAACATTTCATATATTTAAACAATCATTTTTCATAAGATCATTTTTTCATTAAATATAAAACATTTATAATGTAAGAATAATGATTTATTTAAAATATATTTTTCAATAATTTGAGCTTAAAAGATTAATCATTCTTAATCTTGTTTGTTATCATCAAAATCAATATTATGGAAACATATATGTTAACAATCTCCTCCTTTTTTATGATGACAAACATTTCATATATTTAAACAATCATTTTTCATAAGATCATTTTTTCATTAAATATAAAACATTTATAATGTAAGAATAATGATTTATTTAAAATATATTTTTCAATAATTTGAGCTTAAAAGATTAATCATTCTTAATCTTGTTTGTTATCATCAAAATCAATATTATGAGAACATATATGTTAACATATATGAGGTACCCTGAGTTACTCTCGAATTTTGCGGGGTACCTCGAATTATACTGGAGTTATTCCGCTCATCAACATGTGTTGTTCTGCTAAATTTTCCTTTTTCTCCCCAAACAACATTAATATTCTTCTTATTTAAAATCTTCAAATAATGTACAAAAAATCAACTATTTAGTTCTAGGCACCTATATCATCGCTTAAAATCTTAGGAAAAAAGATTATAAAAAGAGAATTGCGTTACATTAGAAGATGCAATTGTACATTGATGGCTACAAGTATTACAATAAGTACTTAGGAATTTTGTGTTGTCAAAACTTTACTTAATTAGTCAATCTATGGACAATTTATTTTTTTAAAAAGTTATAAATCAAGTTATAAAACTTATTAAGTTTAATATTAAATGTTAATGAGTAATGGGTGATAAGGGTTTGATCTTAAACTCGAACTTGCCCCCCTTATGAAATGGCTTTTAATGGCTTAACGTATTAACCATCTGACCTGTCAAAGGTCGATAAAACAAATTTGTATTCTGTTAATGAACCCTTTCTACACTTAATTTGAACCCATAATTTCCTCGCTCCTTCTTTTTATTTAATTTTTTATTATTAACAAATTTTTTTGAGGAAATTACATAACTGATCATTTTTTTCTCTTTCTCTAACTAACTTTATTTTTCCCTTCTCCCGTTTCTTCAATTTCTCATTAATTTTTATATTTCTTTTTAGTATTAGAATGCAAATGATTTTGAATGATGAGACAAACTACTAATAATTCAAATAGATATTTTTATAATCTATAAAAAAAATGAAGAGAAACAAAACCCACCATGTACATGCAGTTTTCACATATCATAAAGAATAAATGATATTTTTCCATATAAATTTTAATAAATAAAAACTAACAACAACTAATTTTTGTCAAAATTTAATGACATAAATTACCAATTCTCTCCATTTTAATTTCTATCTAAAGTTAAGAGAGTTATGTTTAGAGACGACCATAGTAGAGAGAGAATTTTATTATAGTGAGATTGAAGAAGAAAGAGATTAGCTTCAGGCTTAATTTTGGAATTTTGAAAATTTAAGAGAATAATAATAGTAAAATAAATTTTCATTTTCATACGAGCTTAATAAGTGGGTTTAAATAGTAGTATTCTTTTCACTTTAATTCATACTTTCGACACTCTAATCATAATAAAATTTATATTACTAAAGTTACCCTAATTGAATTTACTACTATTGGATTAACATAATTTTTTTTAAAAAATTATGAAACATATAATTTTCTCTTCATCTTTAGTCTAATCCATTATATATATATATATATATATATATATATACTCTATTCTAGTCAAACCCGTAATAGACCCGACCCGGTAACTCCTACCCGGACGGACCTCACATCTCCGGCCACCTCATCGGCCAAGGGAGGTACCAATCGGAAGCTGGAGCTACGTCGGTCGTGCCTTTGCTGCAAACGCCGCCGTAAAACAATCGGAAGACCGCGGATCGAGCTTAGGAAACCGCGGCAAAAGCCGCCTCTTTTTCGCCTGATTTCGCTAAGTTCCGGCCAGTCACCACCTGGGTTTGGTTCTTCAAGATTCCCTCTTCATTTTCAATCAACCTTAGGCACAAAATTGACAATTCCAAATTGCCAATCAGCTGTTGGAGACTCACGGGCTCATGAGCTTGATCGGACGCCATAGCTGCGTGTGAAAGCACATCGCCATCATCATCAGAATAAACATGGCTTGAAGAGCTAACGTCCGAGCTTAACTACTGGCCATGTTTGACCGACAACAGTAAATTCGAAATTTTGGTTTGAAGCACTACAAATCACTTATGGCTTCAATAGCCACACGTGGCGATGATCCTTCATATGTCGCCGGCGTTCAATCTCCTGATCAACTACACCCAACACAACAGCACTCACATCAAAACAACAAACTTCAGCTATTACCACCTTCAAACCTCTCAAACACAACATTATCCACACCGACATTTCAGCAACCACCACGGGGCACTCACAATGACCTAACTCGTCTGGCTACCAAAACCAATTCCACCAACCCAACCCCCCAAACCGTAACACCAATATCAACCCCAAACTTTCATATGCTTCTACTCTCAACCCGGTCACCGTCCTTAATTCTAACGCCACTTCAAGACCACAAAAGTCTTTGGTAGATATTGTGACTGGTTCTGCTTTTTCACCAATTCTTGTGAAACAAGTTCAGCTGCACAGAGGTGAACCTGCTGTCCATTTCTCTGCAGCGGAAATCCAAGAGATGACTGAACCTTTTAAACTGGCTCTCGTTGGTAAGTTCTCTTTTAGTCGTCCTCTCATGGATATTATTAGGAAATTTTTTATTTTCTTACGGCTGAAAGGAAGTTCTCAGATTTCTTTACTTGATAATAGATATATCTTGATTAAATTGGAAATGGAGGAAGATTAATCTTGAATATGGGTTAGGCAGAGTTGGTATGTTAATGGTAAAGGGATGAGAATTTTTAAATGGTCTACCGAATTCCGTTGCTCAGTGGAATCTCCTATTGTTCCTGTTTGGGTATCTTTTCCTTATTTACCCGTTTATTTTATGCATTGTAAGCCTGCCTTATTTTCAATTACTTCTGCTGTTGGTACTCATTTACATGTGGATCATGCTACGGCCTCAGTTAATAGGCCATCTGTTGATAGGGTACTGGTAGAGTATGCCATTTCATGGCCTTTGTTGCCGCGTATTTGGATTGGTGAAGGTGATTCAGGATTTTGGCAAGATGTTGTTTTTGAGCGAGTTCTAGTCTATTGTAATTCATGTAAGCATTTGGGCCATTCGGCGGATGGTTGTTACGTTACTATTCCTGGGCTTCGTAAACACCAAGCACAGGGTACAGATACTAGGGATAATGGCAAACAACATACACCTGCTACAAATGTGCATCTTAAGGTGGCTCCTACTGTCCAGTATATAATAGTTAGTGATAATCGGCCTGAGAAGCCTAATTCTTCTGATCCAACACAACAGCATGTGTCACAAAAAGAAGTTCAGCCTCTAAGGCCAATTGGTATTGATGATGCACCCACAGATGTCAGAATCTCGGTGTATGATGCTCGGACTAATGAGATTGATTTGGATGAACAAAATCGACCTAATATTATTGGTACTGATACTCCGGCTGGTCATAATACTGTTCAGGGACCTATTGATGATACGAATAATGTACAGGTGGATTCTCATGGTTATGATATTCCAGAGGCAAATATGGTTAAAAAGAGTGGTCGCCATGACTTATCCCGTTCATATATGGATTTTAGCTCTGGGGAGTCTGATGAGGATGAGGGTCGGTTTTTTTCTGATCTAGATGATGCTCGCAACTTTTCTCATTCTGATACAGTGATTGATAGAATTGATGGCCAACGGGTTGCTAGATCTTCTCGAGATTTTTCTACTGTTACTAGTAGAAAGAATCATAACAGTAAAAGGTGTGTGCCGCCTACCAGATTTTCCCTATCCCAATGATTAATTCCAGTATTTGGAATATTCGGGGGATTTACAAGGCCTCCGCGTTTCGTAGATTACGAAAACTGATTCGGATGCATCGGTTATCTTTGGTTTGTATTTTGGAGCCATTTTTAGGTTCCGATAGACTGGATCCTACTAGAGTTCGTCTGGGAATGGAGAAGGCCTTTTCTTCTATGTCTGGAAAGATTTGGATATTTTAGTCTTCCCCTTTTCCAGTTAAGGTAATTCAAGATGCGGGTCAGATGATTCATTGTCAGGTTAGTCACTTCTTTTTCCCTAAGCTTGTTTAATTTCCTACGTATATGCTAGTTGTTCCACATCTGGACGGGAGGCTTTATGGGATGCTCTTATTAAGTTTGCTAATACTCATAATAATCCTTGGATGGTCGGAGAGGACTTTAATGTAGTGCAGTCGTTGTCTGAGATTTCTAGTGGCCGCACTCAGCCTCAGGCTGCTTTGGATGCATTCAACCTGGCTTTATTAAATTGTGGCTTGGAGGATATGATTTTGCTGGAAGTTATTTTACTTGGACTAATGGGCATACTCGGAGACGCCTTGATAGAGTGGTGTGTAATTCACGATGGTCTAGATTATTTTCAGTATTCAGAATTTCTCATCTGAAGCGTAATACTTCAGATAATTCTCCTTTGTTATTGTCCTACGACAGGAACACTGCTAGGGGAGCATCTAGGTTCAAGTTTCTTAATGCTTGGCTTAAACATCCTAATTGTTTGGATATTATTAGACAATCTTTGTCTGCCTTTGTATTAGGTCGTGGGAAGCGGGCTTTTCAACAAAATCTTATTCGCCTAAAGCTCTGCTTAAAAGCTTGGAACAAAGATGTTTTTGGCAATGTTTTCCAGCGGGTTAAAGAAGCTGAAGAAGAGGTAACTCAGAAAGAGAGGTAGTATGATTTGTCTGGTTCACCTGAGGACAGGGTTATTTTTTCAGAGGCTAGGGCTCGACTTCAACATGCTTTATTATACAAGGACAGTTTTTTGAGGCAGCAGTCTACTGTTCGTTGGGTTCAGGAAGGGGATGCTAATACCCGATTTTTTCATGCGATGATTCAAAATAAACATCAGTTGTTCCATTTTCATCGGATTCAGGATGTTCTTCAGTATGGCTTTCTGAGTCTTCTGCAATTGCTGATTCTGCTGTAACATTCTTTCAGGGCCTATTGACAGATGATGATAGCCAATTTCAACCAGAGGATTTTAGTTTTATCCTTTCCTTGATTACAGAAGAGGGTGATGTAGACTTATGTAGGATTCCTGATATAGAGGAGGTTCGTCAAGTGGTTTTTTCTATTGACCCTGATAGCGCTCCGGGACTTAATGGTTTCTGTAGTAGATTTTATCAATCGTGTTTGGATATAGTTGGGGCTGACCTGCATACTACTATTTTGGATTATTTCAGTGAATCTGCTATGCCTCGAGGATTTAAAAGTACTTTGCTGATTCTCTTACCCAAAAAGGACTCCCCCGCTACTTGGGCAGATTTCGACTTATCAGTCTTTGTAATGTCTGCAATAAGGTGCTAACTAAGTTGCTGGTCCTGCGATTATCCGCTCTTCTTCCTCGTATTATTTCTCCATCCCATAGTGGTTTTGTTCTGGGTCGGGTGTTACACGACAATGTATTGCTGGTCTAGGAGCTCGTTCATGATATTAATTGACGTACTCAAGGTGGTAATGTGGTTCTTAAATTGGATATAGTAAAGGCTTATGATAGAATGTCCTAGTCCTTTATTCTCCAGATGCTCTAATGTTTTGGGTTCTCTGATCGTTGGCTATCCTTGATTAAATGGGCGATTCATGGGTCATGGTTGTCAGTGCTGGTTAATGGAGTCAGCCATTGGTTCTTTCAATTACAGAGTGGTCTTCCGCTAGGTGATCCTTTGTCGCCCTGCCTATTTATCATTGCCGCTAAATTTTTATCTCGAGACTTGGATCAATTATATTCTCAATACCCTTCATTGAGATATAATACAGCCGCTCCTCTGTGTCTTTCCCATTTGAGCTTCGCTAATGATATTATTATCTTTGTGAATGGGTGCCGATCTAGTCTTCATCGTCTTATGAATTTTTTACATCATTATGAGGCTGTTTCTGGCCAACTGATCAATCAGTCGAAGAGCAGTTTTTATGTCAGGGGACAAACTTCTGTCTCACGTAAGACTATAGTTCGATCTATTACTGGTTTCCAGCCAAGGCAATTTCTATTTACTTATCTGGGTTGTGCTGTGTATTTGGGAGGTGTGCACATTCGGCACTTTGATGATCTGATCCGTAAGATCAGAGGAAGGATTTCTGGGTGGGCAAATCGGCTACTCTCTTTCAGGGGTAAGCTAGTACTCATTCGGCATGTGCTTTCATCTACGTCGCTTCATTTTTTTCAAGTCTTGCGACCGCCTGCTACGGTCATTTAGATACTTGAGAGGTTATTTACCAGATTCTTATAGAGTGATATGGATTCTCGGCAGCGCATTCATTGGTGCAGATGGCTATCTGTTTGTTTTCCAATAGCGGAGGGTGGTCTTGGAGTTCGTTCCTTTTCTAATTTGGCCGATGCTTTCGAGATGAAGCTATGGTGGCGATTTCGGGACCAACACTCACTTTGGGCTTCTTTCATGAAATCTAAATATTGTAGAACTGAGCATCCAAGTATGGTTCAATTTCGCTATCCTGCCTCTCCTCTATGGAGAATATTATGCTCTATTTGTTGTATTGCTGAGCCTCATATTCGTTGGCTAGTTAGATTAAGTGATAGTAGTTTCTGGTATGATTGCTAGCTTGAATCTACACCTCTCTTTCATTTTAATCCTTCAGCAGCTTCTATAGCCCTAATATCTTCTTTTTGGTGTGGTGTGGATTGGAATAATGGGAAGCTTTTATCAGTACTGCCATCATCAGTTGTTGAACAAATTGTGTTAGTACCTATTTCTGGTACTAGGCCAGATATACTCCGTTGGGCCATATCTAGGGATGTAAATTTTTCTTTAAGGAGTAGTTGGGAATTTGTATGTGGGTCTCGTAGCCAAAATAAGGTTTTTCATTAATTTGGCAACGACATATTTCTTCGCAGGTTTCTTTTTTCTTATGGCATTTGTTGAATGGTTTCTTGGCCACGAATGATGCTTTGTGCTTTAGGGATTTTCAAATGGTTTCTCGGTGTCTTTGTAATCGGGATATTGAGACTGTCAGACACTTATATTTGGATTGCACAGTGGTTCAACAGGTTTGGTGACGGTTTTACTCAATGATTGGTTGTTTGTATCTCTCTTTTTTGTCTCCTCATGCTTTGCTTAGTCACTAGCAATGGTGTTGCCGTTCTTAAAAACATATTCGAGTCATTCTTCCATGTGTCATTCTATAGCATGTTTGGAAGGCTCGAAACACTCTTAGGTACGATTCAGTTGCCTTTAATGTGAACGTTGTTATTTTTAGAGTGCTTTTGGATATTAGGCTAGTCAGTGACGTATTTGGTTTCAAGACATCTCAATTGAAGGGCATTTTGGACACTCATATTGGGGAGGGATTGAGGATTATCATGCCTTCCCTTAGACCACCTCAATTGGTTTCTTGGATGAAACCGCCACAGGGGATGGTGAAAGTGAGTGTGGATGGTTGTTCTAGGGGAAACCCAAGCATGACTGCTACTTGTGGTATTTTGCGAGATCATCAAGGCATGATATTAGCTGTTTTTGGTTCCTTTTTGGGGCACCAATCTATTCTTTTTGCTAAATTAATGGCTTTGTTAGAAGGTTTAGATCTTCCTGCTCAGCTTGGTTTTTCTGATTTTGAGGTAGAATTTGATTCAGCCACTGTAGTTTCTTGAGCCATTTCAAGTAGTTTTGTGCGATGAGATTTTACTTACATCCTTGTGCATGTTTTATTATGCTCTATTTGTTGTATTGCTGAGCCTCATATTCGTTGGCTAGTTAGATTAAGTGATAGTAGTTTCTGGTATGATTGCTAGCTTGAATCTACACCTCTCTTTCATTTTAATCCTTCAGCAGCTTCTATAGCCCTAATATCTTCTTTTTGGTGTGGTGTGGATTGGAATAATGGGAAGCTTTTATCAGTACTGCCATCATCAGTTGTTGAACAAATTGTGTTAGTACCTATTTCTGGTACTAGGCCAGATATACTCCGTTGGGCCATATCTAGGGATGTAAATTTTTCTTTAAGGAGTAGTTGGGAATTTGTATGTGGGTCTCGTAGCCAAAATAAGGTTTTTCATTAATTTGGCAACGACATATTTCTTCGCAGGTTTCTTTTTTCTTATGGCATTTGTTGAATGGTTTCTTGGCCACGAATGATGCTTTGTGCTTTAGGGATTTTCAAATGGTTTCTCGGTGTCTTTGTAATCGGGATATTGAGACTGTCAGACACTTATATTTGGATTGCACAGTGGTTCAACAGGTTTGGTGACGGTTTTACTCAATGATTGGTTGTTTGTATCTCTCTTTTTTGTCTCCTCATGCTTTGCTTAGTCACTAGCAATGGTGTTGCCGTTCTTAAAAACATATTCGAGTCATTCTTCCATGTGTCATTCTATAGCATGTTTGGAAGGCTCGAAACACTCTTAGGTACGATTCAGTTGCCTTTAATGTGAACGTTGTTATTTTTAGAGTGCTTTTGGATATTAGGCTAGTCAGTGACGTATTTGGTTTCAAGACATCTCAATTGAAGGGCATTTTGGACACTCATATTGGGGAGGGATTGAGGATTATCATGCCTTCCCTTAGACCACCTCAATTGGTTTCTTGGATGAAACCGCCACAGGGGATGGTGAAAGTGAGTGTGGATGGTTGTTCTAGGGGAAACCCAAGCATGACTGCTACTTGTGGTATTTTGCGAGATCATCAAGGCATGATATTAGCTGTTTTTGGTTCCTTTTTGGGGCACCAATCTATTCTTTTTGCTAAATTAATGGCTTTGTTAGAAGGTTTAGATCTTCCTGCTCAGCTTGGTTTTTCTGATTTTGAGGTAGAATTTGATTCAGCCACTGTAGTTTCTTGAGCCATTTCAAGTAGTTTTGTGCGATGAGATTTTACTTACATCCTTGTGCATGTTCAAGCATTGGCTTCTAAGTCATCCATTAGTATTAGACATGTTTTTCTAGAAGCTACATCTGGTGCTGACTTTATGGCTAATTGAGCTTGTACCCATCAGACTTGTCAACGATTTTTCAATTATAGTGATTTTCCAACCGATTTATCAGGCATTCTTCATTTGGATACTCTTGGAATTCCATATATTCGACACTAATCACCTTGATTTGTATTGATTTTATTTGATTACTAAATTATTTACTTCTCCTGGGAGGTTTGGTTTATGTCCCCTTCTTTATGTTCTTTCATTGATTGATTTATTTATAGGTAGGGTCCAGCATAACCCCCTACCTTCTTGGTGGATTATCAATATATATATATATATTGAAATGATTCAAATCATAAGGATTTAATTAGCAATGCTCCAAAATAGTACGATGAAGGATATTTATTAATTATTTTGGTGAATTCATAGTAGTATATATATTTTTATATAATTTCGATTATAACGTTATAATTAATTATTTTTGGCATTTTTATTTTGATTCTCGTATTCATCAAAATGGAAAGGAAAACAAGGAAAAAAGCAAAGAAGACCTTAGTCTATGGAAGATATGCATGCTTTATTTGGCGGGCTCAGTTCAATATCAAATGTCAATAGTTCAGATTTTATCTAAAAAGATATACGACATTTGGCACCCGGCTGATCAAATCCATTGGATATAAACATACCAACCCATAAAACGAAAATGGATATTTGTAGTACGAAAGGAAAAATCCAGAATGAGATACAATACAGATCCGAAATATAATGAATTTACCCAGTTTTTGTTGCAAACTATAATCTATGTATAGAATCCTAAGCACAATCTCACATTTTTTAGTATGTTATATGTGGCATACCTGTACGCTATTTAAAGTGAGAGTTGCAAGCAAATTTCTTACGCATAGAATCAACACCACTAATCAAAAAAGAAAAATGACTTCTTTTGCCAAAACTCTATTGTTACTAGCTCTTCTTGCTGCATGCATGTCCGCGATGAGCAATGCTTGTTTTCTTTCTGAAAAAGTCCATGTGCAAATAACCAATCAGCTAGAAAATGGAGAGGATCTTACCCTTCATTGCAAGTCTGGGGATAATGACCTTGGTGAACATTTCCTCCATAAAGATGAGAACTATAAATTCAGTTTTTGTACTAACGTTTTTGACAAAACTCTGTACTACTGTAGTTTTGCATGGAGTGGGCAAGTTCGTTGGTTTGACGTATATGCTGGGGTCAGATATAATTGCCTTAATTGTAATTGGAGGATAACACATTCTGGTCCATGTTTGGAGCCTGATACTCCTGATGCTCAAGAAACCTGTTATCAGTATCGTAAGAAATGAATGATCCTCCTTGTATGTTTATTTTTTTATGAAATAAAAACTCTATGATAATTAGTGGATAAGATCTTTGTTAGAACATACTTTTATTTTATTTTTTGGAAATATATATGGAATCGTGCAATGTTGTTATTAATTCGTAACAAATATGTTCAGAATATTAAAATGTTTAATTTTTAGAATCATTCTTCAAAGAAGAGCAAAAGCAAGTAATAAAGACCGAACAAGCCATTTTCTGCAGTCTTTATGATCGTACCGAGCGAACCATATGTAATTCCCCAAGGCTTTTCAAAGGATTTGGATCCCATGCTTAGCTGATTTTTTGCTAAGATCTGTGGGATCTTATGACGTGTCAGAATTACTTTTAATGACTAGATTTATTCATTTTTTATAGCATAAAACGCTCTATTATTTCCTTCAATTTTTAATCTGGTAATGATTATTATAAGATTGGATTAAACTTTCTCAATCTCATCAAACTCTTGCCCTTCTTCATACGTTTCTTTCTTTCCGTTTTTTATTTTCTTTTTTTTTTATTTAAAATATTCTGGGCAGCTTATTTGTTTCTTCTTCTTTTATCAATCTCATGATCACATATGACCATTACAAAACCTTACTGTATTTGGAGGAAATAAAAGTTAAAATTCTCCCAATAACAAAAAAAAAAAAATATTAGAGAAAAAGAGAAGAAAAGATAAAACTGAATCAAGATTTCACTATAAAAATCGAATCCGACAAATTTAAATCATATTCCTTGCACATATATGAAATTTAGTATCCTCATGAAACGGTTCCAAAAATGGAAACAAAAAATTTATTTATCTATCCACAGGTTGTTTTTACTTCTTTACATCGACAATTGTTGTTGAAACTTTGAGCTTGAATAGAGTTATTGTGAATTTGTCAAAGAAAATGAGTGAGAAAAGAAAAAGAGAGAAAGGAAAAGATATTTTAGAAGCAAGTGAGATAAAAAAAAAATACTAATAATCAGTTAATAAAACGCGTTTGAGTTAATAATTATTTTTTTAAAAATGCCTTAGAATTAATCACAGGCAGTTGAGGCTTGTTAATAAAATGCATTTAATGAGAAAAAAATCTCAGCCATTAAAAACAATTATGACACATGTCATAGATCCCACAAAGCTTAGCAAAAATTCCACTAAGTATGGAATCCAAATGGTTTTCAAAGACGTTGTACCTGATATTATTACGTAGTTTTGTTTTTTTTATTGTATAGTGAGATAGACATCTCCTCCATAATAATAAGTCCTGTCATGGCTGCTATCGGCTGCCCCTTATGGCAAGGAGATGGAGCTTGAATGGAAGTTAAGAGCTGTTATGATAAGAGTATGTTTCCCTCAGAAGGAAAATATTTTCTATAAGAGGGAAAGATATAAGATACCTACCACACCATTACAATTTTATAAGCATTACATTGTCAATTTTTTAGTTGTTATTTTTTTTGGGTGTAAATGTACAAACTTCATTGAAAAAGAAAAATTTGGTAAGAAAGATCATATGTAAATTGATACTTATGGAAGGTCAATATTTTCAATTTTTTTTCTTAAGTTCACTATTTTGGAATAACAGTTTGAAACTTGTACTCTTAGTGCCTGTTTGATATGGCTTATTTAAGAGGTATAAGTGTTTATTTAATCGTATAATCATTTTTTTAAAAATTTTATGGTGTTTGGTTAATTTTTTAGTTTAAATAAGCTAATTTACCTCTACGAGCAAAAACCCAAAATTTGAGCTTTTGGGAGTAGAGGTTATAGAACTTTTCTAAAAATATATAATATAAAAAATATCACACAGTTTAATGGTTCAAAAGTACTTTTTTTATTGATAACCAAACACCCAATGACTTTTTGTCCAAAAGCTCTATTGGTATAAACTCTAGTGCTATAAGCTCTACTGTTATAAGCTCTATTTAATAAGCTGTACCAAATGGAGCCGTAATAGAATAAGTAGATGTTTTAATATTCTTAAGAATACAATTAGAAGGGTATTATTGTACAAGCAAAGAAAAAATAAAGGTAAGAATGTAACAAAATTAACTGTAATGATGTTTTTAGGTATTTTAAAAATATAAGTACTAAATAGATACTTAAAATATAGAGATCAAACAAGTATTTACATACCACTCTTATTTTTCTCTATGTAATCACTCCCCAATTTCCCTTACAAATATTTCACGTCTTTATCCTATTTTTCATAATTTGCTTGATTGAAATTAAGTTCTAATTTCAATTGCCATTGGCTTATAAATTTTATTACATGTCATTTCTGTGAGAATTATTATTATTATTATTTGTACTAATTAACCAGTACAAAAATATTGCCAACTAGTGCAAGTACGTACTCAAGATATGAAACTGTGACTTTATCAACCTAAGAATACTACGGTTTAAAACATTAGCGTACTACAGCCAACTTTGTTAAATAATATGGTTTTCACAACATACAAGAAGGAACATTGTGTTAAATTGGTATTCAACAAAATGTAACAAATGTTTTCGAGCTACTCTCATTAAAAAATTTTCATTCTCGAAATTTTAAATTAACAAGGACCACGAAGCCAATAAATTGTAGTGCCAGCCTCCCTTAGTCAAGGGCATAAAAAATCCGTAGGAAACAAGAGGTTCGAACTCGGCTCACATTTTTGTGGAGAAAATTATATTATTATTATTAGGTTATGATTCAACGGCGTTGTGGAAGTGGAACAATGGTAACGTAACATAACACGCTCACTCGACAAAAAGTCACAAGGGACCATATCTAAGTTTGATGGGGAAAATGAGCGAAACGCCTTTTTGATTAACAAATCTAAGTGAAACCCCTTCATGTTTAAAACCCACAAAAACCCTCCTGGTGTTAAAAAAATTTGTTAACTTTTAATGATTTTTCTCCTTTTACTGTTTTGCCTTCGTTCTCCAATTCAATCTTACACCGTTACATGTTATCACTTATCAATTATGGGCGCACATTTGTTGAATACAGTTAAAATTTCGATTAATGAATAGCATTAGGACCTAAAAAAATTACTAATTGATGTAGCAAATGTTAACATACCAATAAATTGATAAATTGATAAATTATTAATTTATGAAAAGGTCCTTATTTTTTGAAAGATAATCACATTTATAGTAGTTATTCATCTTTATTTAGTATTCATTATGTTTTATTTGAATAGTAGTCAGCTGTCTTACATTGGTAGTGATACGTTATTACAAAAATTTATTTTTCTATATTAAAGATGTCATATAGAGCTTGTATCGTACTTATTGTGAAACAATAATGTAAATTGAAATTTCGCATTTCAAAAAGAGTTAGAGGTAAAATTCAATTCTATATCAATTTTAGAAGCAACAAACATTATCTAGAACATATTTTACAAAAGCCACATAACAATATCATGTGGATTTAGTTTCAAGTTAGGTAATTATTAACTTATAGGGTTAGTGGATCCCGTAGGAAAATAGGATTTTTAAAACTTTATTATCTTCTAAATTCACCATATTATTAATTTACCACATTGACCCCAAGTCGGGACCAACAAAAACTGTTATTTAATTGAACTTATCAATTTATTGAGGTTCCGCTTCTATATATATATATATATTACCATATACTATTTTATTATAATATCTATTAAAAAAATCTCTTTTTTTATCCATATAATAATCAATATTAAAAAAAAAACAATTCTCTATTTTCTACATTTTTTTTCAATTTTTTTTATCTTCTTCCATCTTATCGTCTTCTCCATTATTCACAATCAAAAACCATGACTACAAAAGTTCTAATTCATTGTTCCACCAATGTTCACTGCATTTTCATTAATAAAAAATATTGAATTAAACAATTACGAAACTTCGCTATTCTCACAATTAAACTAGAAACAAAAGATTAAAACAATACCTTCAATGACTAATTAAAAATAGAAAATAACAAAAAAATTAATCTATCGTCCTACATCAGGCTATAACAACCTACATCGGGTGATATCTAAAAACTTCTTGGATTAAATTAAAAATTATATTCACTTGACGGGTAAAAGTTTATTTAGTCCTTGTATTTTAAAACTAGTGTCCATTTAGTCCTTGTATTTTTAAAAATGCCTCGAAATATTCATGCCGTTAAAGTATTGATACCCCTATCGTTACTTTTTATTTCTTTTGGCTGACTTTTATAATATTACCTTTTTATAATAATTTTTTGTTTGGGAATTAATAAAAAGAAAATATTTAAATTACCAATGTAACCCTAAAAAATACTAAAAATTTATATTAATTTTTTTGCACGCACCATTTGCACACTTGGTAGTTTGCATACAATTTTTGACAACTAAAAATTAATATAAATTTTTTTATTTTCATTTTTCGGGTTAAGTTGGTAATTTAATTCATTTCTTTTTATTAATGTCCAAATAAAAAAATTATTATAAAATAGTAATATTGTAAAAATAAGCCAAAAGAAATAAAAAGTAACGGTAGACGTATTAATAATTTAACAGCAGAGATGTTTTGAGGCATTTTTAAAAATATAAGAACTAAATGGTCATTAATCTTAAAATATAGGGACTAAATGAGCTTTTACCCTTCACTTGATAGACAACTATTTAAGTTTCATATTTTTCAATCGAAATATCTTCAAATATTATTATTAGTTACATGCTTAATGTTGCTAAGACCAAATTTCAAATGTCAAATATTTCAGAAGATAAGCACACTTTATTTGGCAGGCTCTATTCAATTTCAAATGTGAATACTTCAGATTTTATCAATAAAATATACTACATTTGTCACCCAGCTGTTTACATCTATTGGATAAAAACATTCCAATCCTTAAAATCAAAATGGATATTTGTACGTCAAAGGAAAAATCCATAATGAGATATAACACAGATTCCCAAAAAAACAATGAATTTACCAAATTTAATTTCTTGCAAAGTAATATATATGTACATTAAATCCTAACCACCACTAAAC
Source organism: Citrus medica (assembly GCA_002013955.2). Taxonomy (NCBI): domain Eukaryota; kingdom Viridiplantae; phylum Streptophyta; class Magnoliopsida; order Sapindales; family Rutaceae; genus Citrus; species Citrus medica. The sequence goes on along the minus strand of MKYO02026617.1, from coordinate 439,732 downwards.
GTATTTGGCATCCCTCTACCCTATTTAAGTGAGTTGCAACTTGCACGCAATTTTCTTACATAGGAAAAACACAACTAATTAAACAAGCATAACGACTCTTCTCTGTAAAAGTACAATTTTACTGGCTCTTCTTGTTGCATGCATGTCCGTGATGAGCAATTTACGTTTTATTGTTAAAAAAGGTCGATGTGAAAATAAATAAGTTAGAAAATGGTGAGGACCTTACCCTTCATTGCAAGTCTATGGATAATGACCTCGGTGAGCATCTGCTTCACAAAGATGAGAGTTATAAATTCGATTTCTCTCCTACCCTTCTTGGCAAAACTCTATTCTTCTGTAGTTACGAATGGAGTGGGCAAGTGTTGGATCATAAACTTGATACAAGATGAATAAATTCAAGCCCAACACATGGAAGGTTCCATGAGTAGGTATGCTTGGTGAGGTTTGAATTATTTGTGCTAGGTGTGGCAGGTGTGGTTGGTGAAGTAGGTGAGTGGTAGGTTTTAATAAATGGTGAGGATTTGTGTAGTAGTTGAATAAATGAATAGTTGTGATTAGTTTGTTTCATGTATAAATACCCCCTCTCCCCTTTAGTTTATGCATCAAGTGAAGTAATAAAATCTCCAAACTGTATAGAGTGAAAAAATAAGAGTTGTTGAGGAGTGTTGTTGAAGAAATAAAATAACATATTTTTTGAGTGTTTTATTTGTTAATTCTCCAACAAAGTGGTATGGGAGCTGATTTTCAATGCTATATATAGTCATTTAGCATATCAAATCGAAGATCTCGATGAGAGGAACGTGAACCGCAAAAATCATCCCGATCGGAGATCGGACGCGCCCACACTTGTCGGCGGAAATTTTTTGTCCTGAAGCTGAGTCGGCTCACCGAGTTGAACCAAGCTGAGTTGAGCCGAGCTGAACCCAATCAAGTCGAACCGAGCCAACAAAAGCCAGACCGAACCAAGACTACTAAGTCGACGTTGACCGTTGACTGAAAGTTAATTCGAGTCCCTCCCAAGGTTTTTCGACGTACCAGATCCATCCGTACATTCAGAATCTCAAAATTTCCACTCAATTTATAAGTTATGGCAAATGGTGGTATGATGTCATTTCAAGTTCCACAATTAAAAGGAAGTAAGTTTGACAATTGGAATATTAAAATAAAGGCTCTATTAGGTGCACATGACGTATGGGATGTTGTGGAGAAAGGCTTTATTGTGCCAGAAAATGAAGCCACTTTAACTGCGGCGCAGAAGGAGAATTTAAAAGACTTGAAGAAAAAAGAGAATAAAGTAAAATATCTCATATTTCAATCATTAGATGAAGATGCTTTTGAAAAGAATGTTGGTACAACCTTCTCAAAAGAAGCATGGGAGAAACTAGAGACCTCCTACAAAGAAGCGAAGTAAGTTAAGAAAGTTCGTTTCCAAACATTATGAGGAGAATTTGAGTCCTTACACATGAAGGCGTCAGAGTCAATTTTTGACTACTTCACTTGGGTTGTGACCGTTTCCAATGAATTAAAAAGAAATGGTGAGGTGTTAAAAGAGGTAAACATCATTGTAAAGATACTTTGATTAGTAGACTCGAAATTTGACCATATTGTTGTGACAATTGGGGAAACAAGAGATCTGGAGGATATGATGATCGAGCAACTTCAAGGAAGGTTGCAAGCCTATGAAGAAAAACTAAAAAAGAAGCAAGGAATCGAAGAACAACTTCTCAAGATGGAAGTTAATCCAAAGAAAAGAAAAGAAAACTCCGACAACGAGAGAAGGCAATATGTCCGAGGTAGAGGTCGAGGACGAGGTAGAGATCGTGGTCATGGATGATGTTAGAATTTCAACAACAATAACTCCAATTATGCCAGAGGAGAAAGCTCAACTAGAGGACGAGGTAGAGGCAATCCAAGATCGAGGTATGAAAAATCCCAAGTACTATGCTATAATTGTCAAAAGTTTTGGGCATTATGCTTCAGAATGCAGAGCTCCAAGCACTAGAATTGAGGAGAGAGTAAATTATGTTGAAAAGAAAAATGGTGAAGATGACACAATTTTACTAGCACGCAATGACATAAGTGGAGGTCAAGAAAATACATGGTATCTTGACACAGGTGCTAGCAATCATATGAGTTGAAATAGAAGCATGTTTGTGGTACTAAATGAATCTGTGAATGACAGTGTCACTTTTGGAGATGATTCAAAAGTACCAATGAAAGGTAGAGGTAACATTCTTTTTCGTGCAAAAGATGGTAGCCACCAAATAATTTCGAATGTTTAATATGTGCCTAATATGAAAAGCATTATCCTTAGTTTGGGTCAACTCTTAGAAAAGGGATATGATATTCACTTAAAAGATTGTAGTCTTTTCCTGAGAGATGACAAAGGAAATCTAATTACAAAGGTGAAAATGTCAAAGAATAGAATGTTTCCTTTAAATATTCAAAATGATGTTGCAAAATGTCTCAAAGCATGTCATAAAGATCTATTATGAATTTGGCATTTTCGATATGGGCATCTAAACTTTGGAGGACTGGAGCTACTATCCAAAAAGAACATGGTGAAAGGCTTACCATACATCAATAATCCTGATAAACTTTGTGAAGGATGTTTATTTGGCAAGCAGTTCAGAAAGAGCTTTTCAAAGGAGTCAAACTCAAGATCTCAGAAGCCACTCAACTCATTCATACAGATGTGTGCGGTTCATTCAAACGAAGCTCCCTTGGTAAAAGGAATTACTTCATTCTCTTCATAGATGATTTTTCAAGAAAAAACTTGGGTGTATTTTTTGAAGCAGAAATCAGAAGTCTTTGAAGCCTTCAAGAAGTTTAAAGTTGTAGTGGAAAAAGAAAGTGGATACCAGAATAAAGCCATGAGATCTGATCGAGGTGGAGAGTTCACTTCCAAAGAATTCGTAGAGTTTTGTGAAGTAAATGGAATTCGACGCCCTTTGACAGTTCCAAGATCTCCTCAACAAAATGGTATTGCAGAAATAAAGAACAAAATTATCATCGACATCGCAAGAAGCATGCTCAAGAGTAAGAGGCTACCAAAAGAATTTTGGATTGAAGCTGTTTCATGTGCAGTCTACTTATCCAATCGTTCTCCAACAAGAAGTGTGTGGGGCAAGACACCACAAGAAGCTTAAAGTGGAATAAAGCCCGACATTACCCATCGAAGAGTTTTCAGAAGTATTGCCCATGTACATGTACCAGACAAAAGTAGAGTCAAGCTGGATGACAAAACTGAGAAGTTCATCTTCATCGACTATGACAACAATTCCAAAGGATACAAGCTTTACAATCCAAACAATGAGAAGATCGTGATCAGTCGAGATGTAGTTTTTTATGAAGAAGGAGAATGAGATTTTGGCTCTGGTGTGGATGACTTCAACTTCTTTTCCATTGAAGAAAATGATCATACACATATAAAACAAGTAGAAGAACAACAATAGCCAGGTACTCCACCTATATCACCAGCATCAACCACATGTAAAGATTCACTGCCATTTTTCTTAAATAAAATAACCGAATAATGTATAAAAAGTCTTCAAGATCTCTATGAGGTAACTGGGAGACATGATAATCTCACTCTCTTTTACCTCTTTGCTGATTGTGAGCCAGTCAACTTCCAAGAAGCCGCACTAGATGAAAAGTGGAGAATTGTAATAGATGAAGAAATCAAAGCTATTGTGAAGAATGATACTTGGGAGCTTTCTACTCTTCCTAAAGGTCACAAGGCGATCGGTGTCAAATGGGTGTACAAAACGAAAAGAAACGCAAAATGAGAAATTGAAAGGCTAAGGTTAGGCTAGTTCAAAAGGCTATAGTCAAAAGGCTGGCATAGACTACGACGAGGTATTTGCTCCAGTAGCCAGACTTGAAACCATTAGACTTATTATTTCTTTGGCTGCTTAGAACAAATGGAGGATTTTTTAAATGGATGTGAAGTCTGCTTTCTTGAATGAATTCCTTGAAGAAGAAGTTTGCATCGAACAACCATTAGACTATGAGGTGAAAAGATATGAAGAAATAGTTTTGAAATTGAAAAAAGCTCTTTACGGGTTAAAGCAAGCACCAAGGGTATGGAATAGCATAATTGAAAAGTATTTTCAAGAGAACGACTTCACCAAATGCCCATATGAACATGCTCTCTATGTCAAAGAAAAAGATGAAGACATTTTGATTGTGTGCTTGTATGTGGATGATCTCATCTTCACTAGAAGTGATCCAAGCTTATTTGAAGAGTTCAAGAGAGTGATGATCAAAGAGTTTGAGATGATTGACATTCGACATTAAAGTCAAGCAAAAGGAAGAATCATATTTATCTCCCAAGAAAGCTATGCAAAGGAGATTCTTAAGAAGTTCAAGATGAATGATTGTAAGCCTATAAGCACGCCAGTGGAATGCAGAGTCAAGTTATCAAAACATGATAAAGACGAAGATATAGATCTAACATTCTTTAAAAGTTTGGTTGGAAGCCTACGTTATTTGACATGCATGAGACCAGATATCCTTTATGCTGTTGAACTTGTGAGTCGATACATTGAGAATCCAAAAACCACCAATTTTAAAGCTGCAAAAAGAATCCTTTGTTATATCAAAGGTACAACTAATTTCGACTTATTATACTCATTTTCTAATGACTACAAGCCTCGGGACCAATCCGTCTAGTCTCCATATGATTGGTATCAAGAAAAGGCACCTCAAAGCGTCGCAGTATCTTAGTAATGATACTGCCATAAGGAAGCAAGCGGTGATTGACCGCGGGAGTACTCAACATGTGTCGCACAGTAATACACCCGAGGTTAATGGGACGGTCTGTAAGTAGGCTATCTAGTAGGGCAACGTCCAACCTCGTAAGCTCATCCGAGTGACCTTTTCTAGGTGTCACTATGTGCTGTAAAATAATGTGAAGAATACGGATTTGGAGGGGTAAAAGTTGAGACCGAAAAGGAAGCAAACAAATCTCATTAGACAAGTCTCAACGACGACAAATATTGCGGACGCCATCAGTATGACGAAAGTGTCAAAGGAAAGGGCTTTCCTAGAGGTGTAAATATCAAGCCCCTCACAAGAGATACCAAGAAAGTCAGCTAGGTCCGCATCATCAAACTCTATAGGCACACCGCCGACTTGAGTAACTATCCTATTTAGGCGAGTTACGGAGATTTCCATGTTCGAATAAAAGACTCGCACTAAATTGGGATAAACTCGGTCATCAAAGTCAATGGCAGACTCCCAAGGCTGAAGCATATCCCGAATGCTTCTACCACAAACAACTAAATTATGGAAATCATCAATGTCAAGAAAGAATGAGTCAAGTACCTTTCGACCATCGAAGCGTTCTTCGAACCGCTTGGCCAAAGAAGGTGTGGGGATTTCCCGAGGTGGTATAGGATTCCTTGGAGGCACAGATTTACGCCTGGGATTTCTCCGAGAGGGTTCAACCATGGAAAATGCAGGAGAGAAGAGAATAAATTGATGATTGGCTTATGAATGAATAGGGAATGTGAGTTGGATGCTCAATTTGGTTGAAGAAGGGGAAGAATCAGATTAAAAATGAAGAAACCCGACCCGCGGCAGTTAGGGTTTCGATTTGGGATTTTTGAGTTTTGGGCTTGATTTGACGTTTTGAATCGGTGAAATTATTCTAAAGGTGAGAAGAAATGATGTTGAAGGTTTGATTTGGCAAGAAAAGCAAGAAAATTGAGGGTTTGGGGGTAGAGAAACCTTCGGTTGCGCAATAATGGCTGAAACGGTGAAGGGATAACTGGAGAAGGAGCAGAAAACCTTTGAACAGTTTTTATACTCGAGAAAACGGTTAACCGTTTATTTAAACGGTTAAGGGGTAACTTCCAGAGGCTAAAGAAAGGGCAACGGTGAAAGCCTAAGCGTTTGACGGCTAAGGAGTAACTATTAGAGGACTCTCTGTTGTAAAACGGTTCACCGATTGTAGCAAACGGTGAAAGAGTAAATGGACAGACATATAATCTCGTTTGTGGAATTAAACGGTGATCCATTTATTGGAAACGGCTAACCGTTTATTTTATCTATAATTTCGCACATTTGATTTAATTTTTGGCCAGCAAATAATATATTTCAAGATCATTTAATTGATTTGAAAATATTTTATGAGCCATTTTAATGCATGATTCATGAACATGTTTTCAACCAATTAGTTCATATAATCAAGAGTTATCAAGGAAAATTCATCATTTGACTATCAAGCTCAAGCATTTCATAAATAATAGTCAATCAATTCAGTACACTCAATAGCATGAATAGAGACGTTAATGCGAAAATTTCATCATCCCAAGTTCATGCCGAATTTTTGAAAATTGTTCTTCGCAAAGTGATTTTGTGAAAATATCGGCAAGTTGATTTTCCGTAGAAATAAACTCTAATGCAATATCTCCCTTTTGAACATGATCTCTCAAGAAATGATGTCTTATTTCTATATGCTTGGTTCTAGAGTGTTGAATGGGATTCTTTGAAAGATTTATAGCACTAGTATTATCACACTTAATAGGAATTTGTTCAAGATTAATGCCATAATCTCTAAGTGTTTGTTTCATCCAAAGTGCTTGTGCACAACAACTTCCGGCAGCTATATATTCAGCCTCGGTAGTTGAAAGTGCAACAGAATTTTGTTTCTTGCTAAACCATGAAACAAGAGAGTGTCCTAGAATATAGCAAGTTCCACTAGTGCTTTTCCTATGCACTTTATAACCGGCAAAGTCCGCATCCGAATAACATGTTAAATCTATATGAGTTCCCCTAGGATACCAAAGGCCAATATCTATGGTTCCACTCAAATAACGGAAAATTCTTTTAACAGCAAGCAAATGGGATTCCTTTGGACATGATCGAAATCTTGCACACAAACATACACTAAACATGATATCGGGTCTATTTGCAGTCAAATAAAGTAGAGATCCGATCATACCTCGATACATTTTGATATCCACTTCTTTGCCTTTTTCATCTTTGTCTAGCTTGGTTGTTGTGCTCATTGGTGTATTTTTGATCTTTGAGTCATCAATGCTGAATTGTTTGAGTAGATCTTTTACGTACTTGGCTTGATTTATGAAAATTCCTTCCTTGTTTTGTTTGGTTTGAAGTCCAAGGAAGTATTTCAACTCTCCCATCATACTCATCTCAAATTCTTTGCTCATACACAATGAAAATTCTTTACACAACAACTCATTAGTAGAACCAAAAATAATATCATCAACATAAATTTGAACAATAAGTATGTCTTGGTTCTTATGCTTAACAAATAGAGTAGTATCCGCTTTACCCATAGAAAAATCATTTTCTAGCAAGAAAATTTTAAGTATATCATACCATGCTCTAGGTGCTTGTTTTAATCCATACAAGGCTTTAAGCAACTTATAAACATGATTTGGAAATTTTTCATTTTCAAAACCAGGAGGTTGTTTCACACAAACTTCCTCCATAATATATCCATTTAAGAAAGCACTCTTGACATCCATTTGATATAAAATAAAATCCTTATGACATGCATATGCTAACAACATCCTAATGGATTCTAACCTTGCTACAGGTGCAAAGGTTTCATCAAAATCAATTCCTTCTTCTTGGTTGTAACCTTGAGCCACTAATCTAGCTTTATTTCTTACAACCACACCGGATTCATCCATCTTATTTCTAAACACCCATTTAGTACCTATTACAGATTGATGTTTTGGTTTAGGAATTAATGCCCATACATTGTTTCTTTCAAATTGATTTAACTCTTCTTGCATTGCCATAATCCAATATTCATCATTTTCTGCATCCGCAAAGGATTTGGGTTCAATTTGAGAGATAAATGCATTATGCTTACAAGTATTCTTAAGAGATGATCTAGTTGTAACACCTCGTGAGGGATCTCCTAAAATTACATCTATAGGATGTGAAGAGACATACCTCCACTCCTTGGGAAGTGTTTCAGAAATACCTTCTTGTTGCTCCAGCTCCGTATTTGTTTGCTCTTCTTGTCTATCCTCTTGATTTTCTTGTGATGCATTCTCTTGAATATCTTTTGATGATTGTTCTTGTAAATCTCCATCTGCATCATCATTAGCAACTCCTTTCTCCGCCGATGAGGGGTTAGACTCATCAAACGTAACATGCATGGATTCTTCCACAACTAAAGTTCTTTTATTATAAACTCTATAAGCTTTGCTTGAGTTTGAATACCCAAGAAAGATGCCAACATCAGATTTTGGATCAAATTTACCAAGATTATCTTTTGTGTTTAAAATAAAGCATTTGCATCCAAAAACTTTGAAATAACCAATGTTGGGTTTTCTATCTTTCCAAAGCTCATTGGGAGTTTTGTTGAAATAAGGTCTAATCAACACCTGATTTAAAACATAGCAAGCGGTGTTGACGGCTTTATCCCAAAAATATTTAGGTAAAACATTTTCATTTAGCATGGTCCTAGCTATTTCTTGAATAGACCTACTCTTTCTCTCAACAACTCTATTTTGTTGTGGAGTCCTAGGTAATGAGAATTGATGCTCAATGCCGAGATTATTGCAAAAGTTCTCAAATGCATGATTTTCAAATTCTCCTCCATGATCACTCCTAATGCATTGAATATCATGCCCTTTTTCATTTTGTAATTTCTTATAAAGCACTTTAAAAGCATCAAGTGCATTATCCTTATTGGCTAAGAATAATACCCATGTATATCTAGAAAAATCATCCACTATCACAAATGCATAATTCTTGTCATTTAGGCTAGCATATCTAGATGGATAAAAAAGATCTAAGTGGAGAAGTTCAAGAGGTTTTGAAGTAGAAATATGGTTTCTATTCTTGAAAGAAGTTTTAATTTGTTTTCCAAATTGACAAGCTTCACAAATTTTATCCTTTTGAAAACCAATTTTCGGAAGACCTTTAACTAAATCATTTTTAGAAATTTTTTAAATCAAATCCATACTTGCATGTCCTAATCTTCTATGCCATAGCCAACTATCATCATGTAATGCGGAAAAACATTTATCAAGAGTAGATGCACATTCTATGTCAATGATATAAACATTACCACATCTATTTCCAACAAACAAGATTTTGCCATCACATGAGTTCTTAATAACACAACTAAATTTATCAAAGATAACTTTATAACCTTTGTCACATAATTGACTAATGCTAATTAAGTTGTGTTTCAAGTTCTCAACCAAACATACATTCTCAATTAGAGTTGAAGAGACTTTACCAACATTTCCAATTCCAAGAATTTTTCCTTTTGAATTGTCTCCAAAAGATACGTCTCCACCATTTTCAATTTTGGTGAAGCTTGAGAACCATGCATAGTTTCCGGTCATGTGCCTTGAACAACCGCTGTCCAAGTACCATTTATTTTTCTTCTTCTTCAAGCCCTACAAGAAAAAATCTCAAGTTTTAGGTACCCAAAGCTTTTTGGGTCCTTGAGAGTTAGCAACGGTTCCTTTTGGAACCCAAATGCATTTGACACCATAATATGCATTCCTTTTCACGGGACATCTAAATTTCATGTGACCATTTTGATTACAATAATGACATGTAATCTTATGATCATTTGTGGAGGTAGCTTTAACAAAATAATTCTTATAATACTTTTGCTTCAAGTTAGGCTTATATCCAAGTCCTCCTTTATCAAAAACACATTTTTGTGAGTTAAGCATATTATCCAACATCTTTTGCCCATTTGTAAATTTCAAAACAATTTCATTCAATTCATTACTCTTTTTCTTGAGCATTTCGTTCTCATTTTTCAACTCATCTATGTGTGATTCTAAATGCTCATGTAAGATGCTAGGTTTCTCATTTGATAATGCAATTTCATCATGCAATGTTTTGTTCCCTACTTCTAGGCATACAATTCTTGCATTTAGAGATTCATTTTCATTTTTAAGCTTTGTAATTTCCTTTTTAAGACATACATTCTTTTTACCAATCTTCATAAACTCATTATGCAAATCTTTAAAAGCATCATACAATTCATCATAGGTGGGATCACTTACCTCATTGAGATCATCATCCCCTCCTATTGCCATGAGTGTTAGGTTTGATACTTCTTGCGATCTTTCTTCATCACTTGATTCTTCCTCACTATCATCCCAAGTTGCAACCACTGCTTTCTTCTTGAGTTTGTTGATAAGTGGGCACTCCGATCTTATATGTCCAGGTTTCTTGCATTCATAGCATGTGATTGCCTAATTCTTCTCCCTATGGTTCTTGAAGTTTCTGAAATTTCTTCGATCTTCGATTTTCTTGAAGAATTTTCTGAACCTCCTTGCTAGCATGACTAGCTCTTCATCATCCGATTCACTCTCCCCATCACTATCATATTTTGAAGCTTTGAGAGCAATGCTTTTCTTCTTCTCTCCATTTCCTTTTTCTGCAGCTAAATCCTCTTCATATGAAATGAGAGAACCAATTAAATCATCAAGAGGTAAAGTATTTAAATCTTTGGGCTCTTCAATGGCGGTTCTTTTAGGTCTCCATTCTTTTGGAAGTGACCTAACGATTTTCTTAACTTTCTCACTATTTGAGAAGGTTTTCCCTAAAGCACCTAGGGTGTTCACTATGTCCGTGAATCTAGTATACATAGAATACACATTTTCATTTTGTTCTATTTGGAACAACTCATATTGACGAGTGTATCTACTGATTTTAGACTCTTTTACTTGATTTGTCCCTTCATAGACAACTTCAAGTTTGTTCCATATCTCTTGTGTACTTTCACAACTAGATACTCTATGGAATTCTTTATTATCAAGGGCACAAAACAAAGCATTCATAGCCTTGGAGTTTAGAGACATTTTTCTCTTTTCTAACTCACTCCATTGACTTGATGGTTTAGGAATATCATCTCCTACTTCATCTTTAAACATAGGCATGAATGGGCCGTCACAAACAACTTCCCAAATTTCGTAATCTAAGGCTTGTAAGTAGATTCTCATTCTAGTTTTTCAATAAGCATAGTCATTTCCATCAAAGAATGGTGGTCTAGTTGTAGATTTCCCTTCTCTAAAGGTTGAGTCATTTAGGGTTGCCATTGATCTTTTACTCTAGACGATTAAGTCTTAACAAGAGAACAAGGCTCTGATACCAATTGAAATACAAGTATGCAACCCAAGAGGGGGGTGAATTGGGATTCTAAAAAATTATTCTCAATATAAAGAAAAACTTAATGCAAATATAATCCAAATTCAAAGAAATAACAATTAAGTTGATCACAATATAAAAAGATAAGGGAAGAGGGATTCAAACATAGAGATTTTTACGTGGTTCGGCCAACCTCGCCTACGTCCACACCTCCAAGCTTTCCAGGCTTGAGGATTCCACTAAGCAAGCCTCCAAGGCTTCAAATGCTTACACTTGATTTCCAAGGTGTCAATAAACCTTTACAACAAGAGATTATCCCCAATCTCTTAACCCAAGTGTATCTCAACACTTACAATCACTCAAAGTATAAGATTACAAATGTTTTGCCTCTCACAATATATAAGATTACACAATGATGCTTAATATGTGAATAGATGAAGCAATGATGTGTTCTAAGCTCTATGAAGATTATATTTTCGAATATTAGCTCAAAATGGTCGTGTTGTGATCAACCCCCTTTGAATTTGAATGAGCTTATTTATATCTGGAGTTGAAAATCTAGCCGTTACAAACTGTCGGTCAGAAAATGGTTCGCCGTTAAACATAAACGGTTAACCATTTAGGTAAGTCAAAAGTTACCGTTGGGCCAAAATTCAAATAAACGGTTTGCCGTTAAGGATTAGCCTTTCGCCGTTAAATTCCAGAGACCTATAAGATGAACATTAGTTATCCGTTTACACTAAACGGTTAAGGATTTGCATGAAGTGACTTCTCTGGATATTATCGATTAACCGTTGTAATAAACGGTTCGCCGTCTGTCTTCAGTAACCTGCAAAACAATTCAACCTTATTCAGTTTCATTAAATAGTGTCAGAGGAGGACAACCTTCAAGTCTGGACGTTATCGGTTAACCGTTTAAAATAAACGGTTCACCGTTAAGTTCCAGTAGCCTTCCCATCTTTTGTGTTTTCCGTTTATCATAAATGGTTAGAGCTTTAGGCAATATGTTGCTCTCTGGTATTAATCGATTAACCGTTTAAAGGAAAACAATTTACCGTTTATTTCCAGAATTATATTTTAAACCAGTTTTTGCAGAGAAGCTTTTCCTAATTTGAAAGTTCACCTTTTATGAATATGAATGGAATGATTATTAAGGCTTTCATTTATTAAGGAATAGCTCCAACATTTTTATAAAAAAAAATATTTAAAGTTTGTTATCATCAAAATCAATATTATTAACATATTCATGTTAACAGAAGCAACCAATTGTCACACTATCCACTTGTGAAGCTGAGTATATAGCTGTCACATCAAGTGTTTGTCATGCAATTTGACTCAGAAATTTACTGAAGGAGTTGGGTTTCCCGCAACAAGCGCCAAGCGAGATTTGTGTTGATAACAAATTAGTAATTATCCTATTCAAGAATCCAGTCTTTCATGATCGAAGCAAACATATAGATACTCGCTATCATTTCATAAGAGAGCGTATTGCAAGAAAAGAAGTGCAAAGTATGTAAAATCACAAGATCAAGCAGCTGATATCTTCACCAAGCCGCTCAAGCAAAAAGACTTCGTAAAATTCAAAAGTTTGCTTGGTGTCACAGGATCAAGTTTAAGGGGCAGTGTTGGATCATAAACTTGATCCAACATAAATAAATTCAAGCCCAACACATGAAAGGTTCCATGAGTAGGTATGGTTGGTGAGGTTTGAATTATTTGTATTAGGTGTGGTAGGTACGGTTGGTGTAGTAGGTGAGTGGTAGGTTTTAATGAATGGTGATGATTTGTATAGTAGTTGAATAAATGAATGGTTGTGATTAATTTATTTCATGTATAAATACCCCCTCTCCCCTTTGGTTTATGCATCAAGTGAAGTAACAAAATATCTAAGTTGTAGAGACTGAAAAAATAAGAGTTGTTGAAAAAATAAAATAGTGTATTTTTTGAGTGTTTTATTTGTTAATTCTCCAATAGTAAGTTCATCGGTTTGACATATGTGATGTGGAAAGGGATGATTGCCGTGATTGTAACTAGTGGATTTTCACATTCTGCTCCATGTGTGGAAAAGTATTATGATATTTTGCCTTTCCGTACTTGTTATAAGTATAAATAAGAATGAATAATATTGCTACTTGTATGTTTATTCTTTTATGAAATAGAAACCCTACTTTTAAGTTTTGAAAAATATTTTTGTTGGAGCCTATTTTTCATTGAATTTCTGTTTTTGCAATGTTGTTACTAATATGTAAGAGACATGTCTTCTGAAAAATTTTCTAAGATGGTTGATTTTTAGAATCATTCTTCAAAGACGAATAAAAGCAAGTAATAAAGACCGAACAAGCCATTTTCTAAAGTCTCTTTATTAATGTAACGACGAATCATACCTTTTCCCCATGGCTTTGGGTTCAATGACGTTGTATTTTCATGGTAGTGAGATAAAACCCTGACATCTCCTCCGTAACAATAAGTACTGCCATGGCTGATATTGGCTTCCCCTTATGGCAAGGAGATGGAGCTTGAATGGAAAGAAAGGAGCAGTTATGATAAGATTATCTTTCCTTAAGAAGGAAAATATTTTCTGAGAAGGAAAGAAATAAGATACACACCATTACAATTTTATAACCACTGCAATATCAATCTTATATATATATATATATATATTGTGTGTGTGTAAATGCGGAAACTTTATTAAAAAAGTAAAATTAGGTAAGAAAGATTGTGCGTAAATCGATACTTAGGAAAATCGATATTTTTGATTTTTTTTGTTCTTAGGTTGAGTATTCTACAATAAAAAGTTTGGATTAGATAATTACTCCTTAATTTTTTATTGAATTTATAATAATAAAAAAAATTAATACTTTGCAAGTAAAATTAATTGAAGAGAGAGAGAGAAAAAAAAACAATATAAATAGGATCAATCCTCTTTGTATTTATACTTAAATGTAATTGTAATATATATAGGGGTTCATGAGTTTAATTAAGGGATGCAAATAGTTCAACTCTATATATTATATGTACTCACTTTAAGCATTTTTTTTTAAGTTCATTTTTTTTATTTTCTGACTTCATGATGCGTGAGGATATTTGAACCTACGAAAAATACTCTTCTATGCATGTTTGATATGTTTTTATTACTAAAATTTCTGCAACATAAAAGTGCTATTATAGACAAGATGATGTAATTTAATTAAGGGAAATTATCAACCGTCCACTTGTTTGTTTTGCCTTTTTCAAAATAAACAAACAGTTTTTTCTTTTTCAGCTGCCACCTGAAGTTTTCCTTTTATTGTTGATTGACACTAAAAAGTGTATATTTAATAAAGATAAAATTATTAATTTTTCATTTATTGTGTCGATAAATGCGTTAATTATTTCTAAATTATTTTAATACTCCCCAAATATATTTTATGTTAAATTAATTCGTAATTTGTTAATTTTTATCTTGTAAATATTTTTCAGGAATAAATATGGAATTGAAATTGAAAGCGAGAACAAAGAAGAACTACTGGAACACAATTGAGGAGATCTAATAATAAAAAAAAATAAATAAAAAATAAAAAAAGAACAAAAAGACAAAAGAGTAAAAGGCAACCAAAACATTGGTTGCCTGTGATGGTCAGGAGGCCATCACACCTTCTGGTCATCACACTTCTCAACATTTATTTAAATTATAAATAATAAAATAATAAAAAATTAAATAAGAATTAAAAGAATGAAGATAAGGCAATTGTTGCTTATAAAAGCCGGAGTATTGGGAAGTTGAAGGGGGGAGAGCTATTTTGAGAGCTTAAGCCGAGAGAGAATAGAGTGCAGCTGAAGAATTTCTTTATTTCTTTGTTTCTTTTCTTTTCTTTTCTTGTTTCCATTTGTATCAATTTTCTTTGTAATATATTTTAAAAAGTTTATCAAATAAAAAGAGTATTATGTTTTCTTTCAATATGAGTTGCTAATTTTATTAAGTTGAAGTGAAGGGTGAAGCTCAATGTTTCAAACTATTAATTATTATTATTTTTTCAAATGAGTTTTTAAGTTTATTTAATTCTTTTCTAATTATTTTTATAATTTATAAATCTCACTAGATTTTATGGTATTTTGACATAATGTCGACACATTAATATAGTGTGGCACATTAGGTACTTTATTCTATATTTATCCATACACATAGAATTAAATGATATAATAATTAATTGGTAAAAGTGAGGTAAAATATAAATGAGAGAGTATTAAAATTATATTTAAAATACAGAGAGTGGATCCTAAACCTTAGCTTATTTTTAAATTGATTTCAAATAATTTCTTTTACCCACAATTAATTTTTTTAGTTTTATTAGATTTAAAACTCCTTGTGGTTCGACCCCGGTCTCATTGGGTTATATTATAACTAGACACTCTTATACTTGAGAGTAATACACTTTTGAGTCGTGGCAATTGTACTTGTCCACTTCTGTCTAACCGATGTTAGAATATTGCTGACGTTGAGGGGTAAAATGAGCATTTCATTAGAATATCTAAAATTATGTTGTATTTTGCTAATTTTTTTTAAAGAGTAAAACGACATCATTTAATGCGATTTGATTTTTTTTTTTAAAAAAAAAACTAGTATTGTTTAACTCAATTGAAAGAGAAAAAATAAATACAAATTTTCTAAATCTAGCAAGCAACAAACCCTATTTTCCTCTAATTTCTAGCATCCGCCTTTGTGTTTAACTCTATTGCTTGAAAAAACTTAAATCCAACCAATTTATCTCCAATTTCCATTTATTTTGGGTTAAATGACATTTCATTGACATTCTGTTAAATCCACTAACGGAGATCAGACGGAAGTGGGTGAGTACAATGCAAATAAGTGTTTAGGTGGCGTATTGAAAAAGAAAATAAGTGTTTGTATATTTTTTAAAAAGGCAAAACAAATAGGTGGACAGTGGATAATTTCCCTTAATTAAATTACATCATCTTGTCTATAATAGCAATAAAAGGAATTTCTCTTTACACACCCTTGTCTAACTTAAGTAAACCTATTTAACACACTCATTATCTAGTTTTAAACACTTTTTTTCGTTTGATTTATTCTTGTCAATGATCAAAGCTATGCAAACAAGTAATCAATGTAATAATATCAACATAAAAGTTGCGATTTGTTTATTTTATTTTTACTCAATTTTCAATTCTCAACTAAATACTATGAGATTTAAGTTTTCAAATCACATGGAATTGGATCACTCCGGATTCCTTCATCTCAACCCACCTGCAAAAATTTAAAAATAGATTATGGGTCTTAATTAATTCAATAATTAAAGCAGACAAGCCCTGAAAACGACGAAAAATACCTTAATATCAAAGACAAGTTTAACAATAGAATTTGATTTCTAAGAGTTATTCAATTTCGATTTTGTCCTAACGGGAAAAAAAAAGTTAGAAGAGAAATACAAGGTATAACAATAAAGAAAACAGCTTAAATCATTCATAAGTCATGAAGTCAATCCAAGTAAATAAAATTAAACTTATAAAAAGAAAAATTAAATTAAACTTATACAAAGACAATATTGTAAAAACGTCTTCAGGCCTCTTAATGTTTACACAATGATCTTCCTTAACCATCCTGAAGTCATAAGAATTACAGCTTGATGAAATTTAAGGTTCTATTAGCTAGAGGATTATTTAAAGCCATAGATAGATCTTTTGAGCTTGCATACCTTACGTTCTTGGCCTTTAATAGTAAAACCTTGTAGATGTTGCATATAAATTTCTTCATCTAGTTTTCCATTGAGAAATGCAATTTTTACATCTATTTGATGTAACTCAAGGTCTAGATGTGCAATGATAATCAAGATTAATCGTTGATAACTCTATAAGATAACTCTAAGAAATGAGAGTTATCATGACACTTTGAGACTTAAATCGTAATACTTAGAGAGTAAATCATGTGTTTTTATTACATTTTAATTATATTTTGTATGAACATCCATTTTTGTTTATTTTTAATAAATTGAGTTGTTTTAGGATAATTTATGCTTAGATTATATGCATAATTATAGGTGACAAAACTCAAGTTTTAAGTAATAAATGTTGCTGTAACAGACTTATAGATACAATGAAAGAACTTGATTACAGAAGAATTGAAATAAGTCTGGAACAGTACAGATGGTGTGGCCATTGCTGTAGCAATCTTGGAGCAATGACAGACTGGATTTCACATGCAACAACTAAAAGATTGCAATTTCAAGTTTCTAAAAATAGAGGATACGCGCCACACATTTTTCAGTTGACCTAATTCTGAGTTATAAAGGGATCACACATGAAAAGAAAAAGAGAAGGCCGTCATCTAAAGAGAACGAATAGAAATAAAAAGAAAACAAAAATTTAAAGAGAGATTGAGGGCTGTAACAGAGAATTTAAGGAGGAAGTAGAAAATATATCAAGACGATCAAGCAAACTTTAGGTCTTCTACTTCTTTTCTTGTTTCTTATTTAATTATGAGAATGTATTTGATGACTGAAACAATTTTATTTGTTATTCTATCGTAAATCATGAACTAAATTCTATTGTGGTTGAGCGATAAACAATCTTAATGGATGGTTGATTAACATATGTGTATTGCTCTATATTTGCTATAGTATTTTGTCTTAATTGTTTTTATTTAAATTCCCTATTTCGGCTAACCACCCATTTAGTAGATTCTAGCTAAGAAATAGCCTAAAAATGTCTGATTCTGTGGATTTAAGACAATACTTGGTTTTAGATTGGCTTTCCCAAGTTGAGTAAATCTCAATTTGAATAGGGTCATGATTGATCTAAAATTAGTGATGAACTAGACATAGAGATCCACATTATAGGGTAAAATGGAACCTGGAACGTTTAATACTGTATTTAATGTTAGCATAACAATTGGTCACTGTTATGTTACATTAGATATAAGTTATCCAACGGGCAACAACTGAGGATGCATGAAGGATTCTGCCCACTGTTAAGATTGTTATAGCAAATCTAACAACATCAATCCCTTTGGAGATGATCTAAATACCCATCAGTATATTACTTATTATGTACACTTGCATATTGACATCCATGACAATAGAAATCACATAACACCCATATTACTACAGTTATTGCATTTCATCTGGGTTTTGTCATTTTTCTTTTCAGTATGCTTACTCCTTAGGCACTTCTTAGCATCTAGCTTCTTCTGATCAGGATCAGATCTCTTACCCTTTTGGTTATACATATGACCCCTTTTGCACTTGAACCCCGAAGACTTGCGTAAGCTTGACACACCCATATAAACACGATTAGAAAGCTTAGCTGCCTCAAAGTGCTCTGTCTCTAGTTCTAGGTGATGTTCAATATCATTAAAAGTTTTGATACTCTCATTGTTAGTCATATTCACCTTCATATGTTCCGAGAATCAAGTAAAGATCTTATCACTGCCTGGACTAGTTGTTTATCAGTCAGCATATGTCCAACAGACTTAAGTTCACGAACTATGTTTGACATTTCCCTCAGATGTTGCCTCCTAGTATGATTTTAGTGCTTCCAATAAAAATCAAACTTGATCGTAAGCCTTCTTAACTTAGTGGTTGAAGTGCCACCAAACTTATCTTTCAAGGCAAGCCACATCTCTTGAGCAATTTCATACTTGTCAAACTCACACATGAGGTCATTTTGCATGCTGCTCAACATTGTTATGTGAGCATTGCTATTATTCTTTTTCTACGCCTGATAAGCCTCATGCTCTCTCATGTGTTGAGTAGTATTACCTTGCTCAGGCTTAACTAGTGTTGTTAAGAGCTTCTAGAGTTTCTTGCTCTTCAAGGAGGTACTGAATTTTAAGATGCCAAATATCACAATTGTCACTATTTAGCTTCTCACCCTTGTTCAACTTGGCCATAATGTTCTTAGATGCAGATGTAATCTCAACTTTCTTTTCACACAAAGACAATTCAAAATACAATCAATAAATGCATAATCAATAATTACACATAAACAATTAATTTTGCTGCAAAGATAAACCAAAAACATGACAAATTGGTATCGGGAATCGAATCAAAGAAATGCCGAAACTTCCAATCATCATCCAATTCCCTTTATTAAATTTATTATTAATTCAATTTTAATACACAAAATTATTAGTTCTAATTGTGAATTCATTAAATTCAATTTGTTTAGAACTCTCACTAAACAAAATAATTCATGAGATACCATAAAAGATTATATAGAGTTAGGCGTGGGAAAATTACCTGACTCGGTCCGATTCGAAAAATTTTAGGTTCGGATCAGATCAGTTTGAAAGCGAAACCCGATCGATGAAAATGGTGAAACCCAATTGGATTGTGATCGGATCGGGTAAAACCCGATCTAACTCGAAAACCCGATCGTGTTTCTTTAACCAAAAAAAAAGAAAAAAACCTAAATCTAAACATATGCACGCCACACACCCCTGGGAGGAGTATTGGAAACCAATTCTAGCAAAAAAAAACAAATTGGACGTGACTTGGGTGAAGAACAAAGTTTCAGTATATTTTATAAATTAATAAAAACATGATCGAGTTGATGAGTGAAGGAATTCAATTCCTAGTGAGGAGGGAGGTCGGAGGTAGCGTAGACGAGAGAATGTAAATTAGAGAATAGAACATCGTGAAGAAGTTGGCTAACTGATGGACAACCACTTAAGCTTGAGGTTTCGTCTCTCAGCGTTAGAAATGTTGTTCAGTCACAAACACAAACACAACTCAGTGAACTCACAATCCTCCTCATTACACAAACCACATACACAGTCACTCACACCCAATGCCAATTCGCCAACGAAGGCCACAAAAGCCACAGGCTCACCCTCAACAAGCGTTCGATCTGTAGTGCATCTGCCTGTCTGCTACTGTGCATCCGCTGGTCCACGATCTGTTGCCGCGCACTCAATCTAGTCCTCGATATGTTGTTGAGCTTCCACCTGTTTACTACTACGCATCCGTGGCCACCGATTTGCTGCCGACCCAAACCCGATCTGCATTATGCTGCTTCAAGCCTCCAACCCAACCCGAGTTCCTCCCCTTTGAGACTTTGAGAGTTTGAGTTCTAAATCTTTTGATGATATATAACTATATATGATGACTATATAGCAACGAATCGGATCCTATCTAACCCAAACCCGATCTCACCTAAATTTAACCCGTACTTACGACCCGATCTAATCCGATTTAAATTCAGATGGGATCGGGTCGGGTTGTGAGTTCGGGTTACATTCGGATTAATTTTTGTCCAACCCAAAACCCGATCGGGTTGACCCGAACCCAATTTTGCCCACCCCTATATAGAGTTGAACAGCAAATAATTTAAAACTTAATTCATTGAAGTCATAAAAATATATTGTTCAATCAACAAAATGGAAAAAAAATCTAAAATAATAAAAATTAACAAACGAAAGAAATAACCAAAGATAGTTAAACAAATATATAATTTTACATGTTTTTAAAATATTCTTTATTGCTCTTAACTCTTTCATCTAACTTATACTCAAGTGTATCTCCAAATAAAAGTAATTGTTCCTTTTTTATGATCTTGTTTATGTCTTTCTCACACTATAACTTCTACCCTCTACCAAGGCGACTACCTTGTCTTACATTCTGAAGGTTCATATGAATGCTAAGTACTGAGATTCGCCTTATCTTTGAAGCAAGAAAGCGATACTCCATCAGCTCAATTTCACACCTCAGCAAATAATATACATTGTTCGAGAGATTCTCAATCTCCTCTAATACGCAAGCCTTAAAGACAAGTGTAATTAAATTTAATTATAATATCATCAGCATGTAATTAATTTATGAGATAGTAATCCAAATTTGCATACTTAGTGTCCGCTTTTCCATACTTTAGCTAGCTAAAGACCTTGTTTATATCTTCTATATTTATACACATAGAAGGTCAGGGTCCATTTTATAATTCTCCATTTTCTTCATAAGTTCTTCATAAGATAAGTTATCATTAATCTGAAGTACATCAATAAGAGAAACTTAAGTTGTAAATGTCATTAACCCATCTTCCTTAGTCCACAATTTTATAACGGGAGGCATCTAAAACATATAACATAATGTTCATATCAATAATTGTTAACAAATGACTAACAATTTAATTTCATCCAATGTCCATAAAATAAATTTTGACCTCCTACTAAAGCAAAATATTTTAAACATATAATGCTCATCCGTGAGCCTATATATATTCAATCCAAAATTTTATTTCAAAAATAAAAACAAAAAAATAAATAGAAATTTTGATTTTATATTAAAAAAATAGAAAATTAAATTTCGAATCAAATGGCATCTAAATAGGAGTCCTGGATAGCAAGATATATGAAAAATACCATTGCGGACACATTCCCCCACGCGTTATAGTTCGCTACAATGCGCGCTACAGTCCCCACGCGCATAATTGGGGCTTGTAGACCACATGCTACCTTGCGCGACTCCGATGACGTTGGATCTGGCACCATCCAACTCGATTTTTCATTCTAAATCCAGTGGTCCCCTCAAATTTTCAAAAGTCAGAATAGTTTAAAAACCAATTCTGGCATATTCATCATCTTCTCCAAAATTAGGGTTTCTAAATTTTAGCGATCAGATTCTTGTTTTAACCATAACTTTCCTGTTTTATGTCCATTTTTAACAAATCACATATCGTTGGAAAGATCTCAAAAAGATCTTTCCAATGACATATTACATACAATACCAGGTTGCTAAATCAAAAGTTATAAGCAAAATGAGTTTTGTGTTTCATGATTTCTTAGGGTTCATGAACCGAAGCCCTAGGCCGTTTTTATGTCTATCAATTCTAGAATTTTTACTATAATTCAAGCACTTCAAAACATAAAATTAATAGCCACCAGATCACTCATTCCATAAAAAGCAATTAAAATATAAAATTCAAACTTTTTTCATGAAACAAACTTAACCATATGCGCAAATCCAACAAAAAAAATAGGCTTTGATACCAATGAAGAAAAGTAAAAGGGATTCAAAAGCCTACATTTCTTCAAGCAGTGCAGTAATCACAGTATGAAATGCCTTTTAATTGGGTTGTACAATTTTTCATTTTCAGAATTGAACTCAGAAGAAGAGAAGAAGAAGCTATTATTTCTTTTCTTTCAATTTTATATGGAGTTTTTTTATAAAAAAAATTTAAAAACAACGGTTGGGGAAGTTGATTCAAAATCAAATTCCGTCTAAACTCCCATAAACCAACGTGTATGGTAACTGTTTAACATTTACCATACTCGGGTTGGGTCGGGTCAGCCATTCATGGGCGACCCAATCGTCGAACAACAACAAACATTTCATTCACCGTTTACATTTCCTCTGCCTGGTTGTGATATCTCTGGCCATACTGATTACACTAATAGAGGATCTTTCATGCACCAGTTTGTTACGCCCAATCTTTAAGTTGCCGCTCCAAAGGTGCAAGCCCAATCGCAATTTTGATTCCACCAATCCTTGTGCTTTAGATTCTGAATGCGTCACTCATTGAGAGATATCCTGAAGAAATCCCCGCGGTCGTTGCTAGGAATCAACATAGTCCAGACCTGCCTAGCTGCCAAACAGTCCTGTAACACATGCAACACATCTTCAACACAGCCATTACAACGACTTCATTCAACATCATTACTGATATGTCTCTTGTGTAACTCAGCTTTGCACTTAAATTTACCTTGAACAGCAAGCGAAAGGAAGACTCTAATACATTGAGGTCCCCTACATTTCCAAATAGCATTGTTGACTGAAAATTTCTTGTGCTCTCTCTCCAAAGAGAATTCTTCTCTATGAAATTTAACTAGTCAATTTTTCAGGTGCTATCATTCTAATTATTCTATTTTTAATTATTATTATTCCTATATTTTTTTTAATTTAATTCATTTTTATTTTTTGTATTGATATATTTTTGAATAATCTAAAAAAAATATGTTTCTTTATTTGTTTGTTATTTAGATTTGAAAAATATTTTTACTAGAAATCATGCATCAAGATATGAAAAACTGCACAAAAAAAAAAAAGAGGATAGAAAAAATTGTCTAATCTCAAAGAAAAAGCTCTTGATAAATTTTGATATTATCTATTGGAAAAAGATTTTTTGGTAAATTGGAATATAAAACTTAGGTAATAATTTTGCATCTCAAAAAGCAAGAAGAATAAAATTTAATTGATTAGTAATTGCATTAGTGAAGGCATGCTGCAAGGATCATGGCATGTAGGATCAATGATTTGAAGTTCATAAACATGAGATTTTGTTGTCACTTATGGAGGTTTGTACTTATGAGTATCTCGAGGAGGTTGAATTTGTGGAAGCCAAAGCTCGTTAACATTATTATGAAAAATATTTTTTTTTTTACTTTTTTAGGATCTTGTTGATAATTGTTGAAATTAAATTTTTTTTTAAAAAGCTGAATTTTGAGCTATTTAATGTAGAAAGCCTCATAAAAAGGTTCGTGTAAGGCCACCAATGGTTAGAGCCGGCCCCGAAATGAAGTGACAAGTTCGTAGGTTTGACATACATGATGTGGGCAGGGATACATGCTATCATTGTAACCGGAGGATAACACATTCTGCTTCATCTGTGGCTGAGTCCCGTAAGAGTTACAATACTTCGTATAAGTAGCACTAATATTTTTTTTTAATGAAATAAAACCATTGTATTATCACTTACCTCAAAAAAAAAAAAATCACAAACGGTCATACCCTTGTAAGTCAAAATTATCAAAATTTTGATAAAGCATACAAAACAAGACTCATCACTACTAAAAAGAACAGATATTGTTTAATCTCATTCATCTTCCTGGCTTCTCAACCTAGCAAGCTTGTTAGTCACAACAATATCAAGTTGGGCAGCTCGCTCCACATCATGGGCAATTTTAGCACTACTAGTGATCCTTGTATGTTTTTTTTTAATGATTGGTAATATGTACATGGACCATTTACACTTTTTAAAAACAATATTACGGGGAGAATATTAACAATTTGATTACTCTTAGATATCATTTTTACCTCATAGGTCTAACAGAATTTTATAATTTTCATCCCTGATGTTAAAACAGTACTTAGAGAAAAAAATGCATGGTTGAAAAAAAATTATCATTATTATTACCTAAAGCTTCATCTTTCTTTCGCCAAAATTTTGTTGTCACTAGCTCTTCTTTTCATACATGTGCATTAAGCAATGCCGCTATAAGTTTAATCCTAAAATTCTTGAATGATTTACTACCCCAATATATATGGGAAATTTATGAAAATAACCATAAAATTTTTGCTATTTTCACAATTAACCCTCTCAACTTTTTTCTATCCACATTAGCCAAACACACGCTTTTCTCTACAAATTACCCTTCTTTACAAACCAAAAGAAACTTTCTTTCTCCCCTTTCGTCAAACCAAAGGCAGCTTTCCACTCTTGAATCATCAATCAAAGGCGACGGCAAAAAGCAACGATAAAAGTGAAATCCGATAATAATCAATCTGGATCCAACACTAATTAGCATCACATAGTGGTATGAGTTATTTTCTGAACTTGCTCGAGAGTTTCAATGAACTGCGAGTCGTGGGTGAATATGGCGACAGGCACCTGTCGCACCAAGTTTCGTGCAACAGGTTGCCTGTCGCATGAAGAGGCAGATTCATTGCAACTATATTAATTTGATAGGGCTCAAATAATTTATTTATTTATTATAATTTCAAGCTTAATGGATTCAGTTGTACTTGAATTGTGTTACAATGGTTGGTGGGAGACATTAGAGGATGGCCATATGGAGTATGTGAATGGTAAAAATAGAGGTTTTTTTGTTGGGAAAAATTGTATGTTTGATCAGTTATTGGCAAGAGTATACGAGGTGTTACAAATAAACTCTAATGAATATAGTATTACAATGAAGACAACTTTGAGATCTAGTAACACATTATATCGTATATGTTCACTGCCCATGGATATATTTGATGATGAAATGGTGAGGGTTATGTTGCATATGGCATCCAATGTATCCAATTTTGGATGCATTCATATATTCGTGACCATATCACCTCGAGTTCCGAGCGAAGGTATTGAGCCACATGTCGATATAGAAACTTCGTTTAGAGCAAATATGTCTGGCCCCGATAATGAAGAAGAGGTGTTGCTAAGGACAATATCGATGCAGCAATATTACTCTCTAATCCACAACAATTATGACAACATTGATAATAACGGCATTACGTTACAGGATGTTGGAACAACGATATTTCTAATAACAACGTCGTTGGACCAACGGTATTCTCCGTATCACAATAATGATTTCTGGGGCAATGATGATCTTCATGATGAGACAGAGGGGGATAATGTTTGTGTAGAACCTTCTAATAGTATGAGGGACACTCATTTCAATAATGATGGTGATGATAGAGGAGCCTGTCCTTCGAATATTCCGTCGTTTCAGCATGAGGATGAGTATGGAGACAATGCTCCTGTCAATAACAGAGGCAATAGACCTATTCCTCCTATGGTTTGATCGAGAAGGAGAATTGACCCCCTCACAAGTCTTGCTCCAACTTTGCCTTTAAATGTTGCTCCAAGCTTTGTTAGCAGTTGTGACTCAGATGATATCAGTGTGGGTAAGCTATTTGCTGAGAAGAATGAGTTTATATTACAACTACGCAAGGTTGCCTTTAGGGATAAGTTTGATTTCAAGATTGCATGGTCTACAACGACACATTTCGAGGCTCACTGTTGTTCGGAATCATGTAAATGGCGTATTCGAGCAACTAAAAGTTTGAACGAGCAAAATGTTCCTTGGGTGGTGTAGAGAATTGATAATGTACACACTTGTCATAATGAGGTATTGGTTGATGGACGTCATCAAGTAAGAAGCCGAGTTGTCGGTCATATTATCGTAGAAAAATATATTCAAGAAAAATTTATACTCTGAATGACATAAGAGCATATATGCAACATGAATACGGTGTTCAATTAACATACCAACATGCATATCGGGCGAGAAAAGTTGGTCTTGAAATAGTTCGAGGCAACCCTGTAGAGTCATACAATTTGCTCCCTAAATATTCCCACGTACTGACTGCAGCGAATGAGGGTACAGTCACTCACCTTGAGCAGGATGGAGATGGTAATTTCTTGTACTATTTTGTAGCACTCGGATCTTCCATCAAGGGTTTTATGCAGTACATTTGGTCTGTCATTGCTATAGATGGTACTCATCTCAAGGGGCTATATCGTGGAAGTATGTTCGTGGGCAACATGTCTTAATGGTAATAATCAATTGTATCCGTTAGCCATTGGGATCATGGATTCAAAAAACAATAATGTTTGGGAATGGTTTATGATTAAGTTACACGGAGTGATTGGCGATAGACCTGAGTTGGTAATTATCTCTGATCGATGCACTGCCATAAGAAGAGCCATTCTTAAAGTATTTCACAATGCAACTCATGGTGTTTGTTTTTACCACGTGAAAGGTAATATTAAGTCACAGTTTAGAATGTCCAAAGCTCTTTGGCATGAATTTGAGCCTGCCTTTATTAATGCAGCAAAAGCATATGGCCACGAGAAATTTAAGAGACAACTTGAAGGGTTGTGGATAATCCACTCGGGTGCGGCTGATTACCTAGAAAATAATGTTGGTACGTGTAATTGGGTAAGGTCTCAGTTTGAAGGTAGGAGGTACATCATACTTACCACCAACATTGCGGAGAGTGTTAATTCTTTCATGAGGGAACCGCGAAAATTTCCTGTTACTCATCTTATTGATCACTTTAGAAAAACATTGCAACAATGGTTTTTTGATAGAAAAATTATGGCTGAATCAATGAGTACTCGGCTAACAATATGGGCGGATGAAATAGTCACTGAGAGGAGAACTATAGCTGAAAAAATGATAGTTCAGCCGGTGTCTCCGCATCGATTTCAAGTTATAGGTGGTGGACTTAAGGAAGGTTTGGTTGACTTGCAAAAGAAAACTTGCTCTTGTAGAGTGTTTCAGCTTGATCAACTTGTATGTGCTCGTGCAATTGCGGCGTGTCTAACACACTGGGTGGATTTTATTAACCTTTACTCGGACTTTTACACTACAAAATGGTTGGCGATGGCTTATGCACAACCAGTGGAGCCAGTTGGCGATGTGGGTGATTGGGAAGTTTCAGATGAAATTCAGGAGATGTAAGTATACCCACCAGTTGGGGCACCACTGCCTGGCCGTCGTAAAGAGCTCAGAATACCCTCGGCCGGTGAGGACATTAACCGGCAGACTGTAAGATGCGGGCGGTGTGAACTGGGCCATAATCGTAAGCGATATAAGAATCTCATTGCGTCGACTCGAAGTTAATTGTATTGTTTCAATGATTCGTTGGTTAAAATTGTTATTGTTTTTTTTTGTGTATTGTACACTTATATGTCATGAAATTTTATTTTATTTTAAATATTAGAATGTGAGCATTCAAATTATATAAACTTAAGTGCGCAAATTATAATAAAAATTCAATTTTCAATATTCAAATTACTACAACGGTTTACAATACAATATCGTCATTAAATAAGTCAATCGCAATATTATTTCTAAAGTACTTGACATGACTAGCGTTAAACTCTAATCTAAGCCCGAACATTAAATACATTGTAACCATTAATACAAAAACACCGCAATCACCAGTTCCGGGCTCTTGTTGTGGCGCGCTCTTAACTGCGATAACTTTCCAAGGGTCGGCACTCCGCAACTCAGGTCGGATGTTGTAGAACCCAACATATTCCAACCATCGAGGGAAGATAACTTCAAGTGGCTTGAATTTCAACTTGTATCTTTTGTCGTCGCGAAATGTGAGCAATGAGTCATAAATCCAGACTTTGTTTTTACGAAAGTCTACTCGTGTTAGTACCCAATGCTCACCGTCCAAGTTAACAGGGATGGGTAACTAAATATAAACATTGAAAAACATGTTCGTTATATATGAAATTGAAAAACAACCAAGAAAATGCAACAACTTGTACTATGAAATGCAATAAAATACATACCATATCGACATCCGTCATTGATTTGGACATTGTGTGCTGTCGCCCACAAATATAGCAATTCAAGCGATCGTCGAATACTAATGAATCGACCGCACAATCCCCATTGTTCCATAACTGATTCAAGAACACCTAATACATAGATAACAGAGAAAGGCATAAATTAACAAAACTTAAAGGCGATAATTAAAAAAACATAAATGGTATTCATAAGTTTTGTCGGCATGTTACCAAACAAAACGTGTCAGTATGTGTGACACGTTGAACTAAGGCATTCAGATACTGCCATTGTTTCTCGCTAATCAAGCGAGAATACTCGTGGATAAGCTGTAGAGGAACAAAAACATTACGATTTAAAAGAAAATATTTATATACAAATCCACAACACTCAAAGAACTTCGAAATATAATTATCTCATTGCCTAGCTATCCCATTGAAGCTAAACCCAAAAGTATTTAAAAGAATGACCGCGGGTGCAGGACTCTCTAATCCACTGTCATATCACCAGTGAACAATCGATCAAACTCAGCAAACAGACTAGAATCCTCCAATCCTCTCAGTGGATTTATATCTACACTCGTATTCATGTTAATCGCATGGTCCATGATTTAGGGTCGAAGTATAGGCCGGGCATTCTTTCTTTGCCTTAGTGGAGGAATCATGAAAGGACTGTTATAAACATATGATAGTATGTACGTGCGACCGAACTTACTAATGCCCGGAGGCACTTCAGTGAACACCTGCATGCTCTCCCCACTAATATCCCCATAGAAACTATACAATGACGTGGGCGTAGACAGATTTTGATAGCACACGTCAGTAGACACTCCATAGTCATCCGGGGCTTGTCAATTCGCCAAGATGAACATATTAAACAACTATTAAATTAAAAGTTAAATGAACATAATTATTAAATTTAATTTTGCTCACCGCATACGAGCGTCCAGTGGGAGAATCCTTATTTGGACATTTAGAAAATGTGTCAATAAAGTCAACCATGGTTTCTTTAAAATCTTTTAATTCTGACTTCAATTTATACATGTTACGATTAATCTTATCCAGCCATCGTCGATTGTAATCATTCAACTGCTTTGTCCTCGACTATTACAAAAGAAAATAAGTAAAACTTTAGAATAACAGTAAAACAATAATGATTAATAAAAGAAGAATATCGTATATTATTTATTACCTCATAATCATGTGCGTCATCAGAGTTGTCTGTCTGCTCCTGGTGGTCATCAACAGCTACCTCATCCTCAGAAGTGTCATGACGCTACTCTGGTGTTGGCTTTGGTATGTCGTCATGCTCGTCTGATTGCCTTGAAACCGACTGCATCGCATTGATTGAGGGTTGGTGTTGTATAAAGTATCATTTAAAATTAGTAAATGAAAAGTCAAAAATTTTGATTAAAATTTTTTTACTACTTAGAGGATACCGACCTTATAAACCCAGTCTGAAATGCTTGGCATGTAATCCTTCACAGTGAGCCAATATTTTCTGCTACTCTCCTTTGAATTTAGCTCAAGGGTTTGTAAAACGTCCCCCTGCCATAAATTCAATTGAAAATTTTAAGTATACATAACTTAAATTTAGTAAAGTTAAAAAAATAATTAATACATATTACTTACAAGACAAGATTCGTCGTTGAAGAACGAATAAACCTCAGCAAAGTTGATTCTCAAAGACGCCATGGGCTTCTATTGCACGATGCGGGGAATCTTCTTCTTCGTTTTCACGACCCATGTTGACAGCAAACCTCCGATCGCTTCGTAAATCCAAGCCTACAACAACCAAAGTGAAAAACCTATTAAAACATCTATCAAATATTTAATACTATGAAACTTATTAATAAACAAAAAACAACGCACTGAACCACGCACGTAAGGCCGTAAAGATTGTACTTTTCAATGTTATGACCTGGGTTTTTCAATCGAGTCGTCTATTTCTCGTCTTTCTCGAACAGTGCATTGTCAAGATTATCGTATACCATTTCCCACGACACAAGACCCCATGGATGGTTTCGGAAGTACTGTATATCATTAACTTCGTTAAACCAATCAAAATTGATTTGACAGTGACTTTTTCTTGCATTTAGTACACTGTTCGTAAAATAAAAGAGCGCAATCTTTAATGCGTCCATATCGTCCGTTTCCTTGAATTTCAACTCCTTAAATAATACATCGAATTCCTTAACATTGATCTTGCGATGCACATCACTAAAATACGTATTCCGTAGCCTATGCACTGTTTTGTTATCTTTTAGTTCGGTATCAACACCATATGAAAGTCCAGTAACTAGGCACCATTCTACAATTGACAAGCAAATCAAATGTTCACCAATTTGAAACCATAACCGATCCTCATGGCTATCTTCTTCATGGGTCACTTGCCTCAGTAAAAGATTGTGCAAAATTACCCCACTAAATGGAAAACTTCAACACTCCAAGAAATGCTCAAATATATCCTTCTTGAACATATTCAACTGCCGCTTTGTTAATTTTTCATCGATGGCTTTTACGACCGAAGATAAATTACTCATGCTCGAAATTCGACCCGGAAAGTGATCGACATAACGAAAATACATCCTGCTTACTTCGATATCTGACGATTCTGATTTCGCCATGTCTCTGTAATATTTATAACATTATTACATTGAAAGTGATCGGCATAACGAAAATACATCCTGCTTACTTCGATATCTGACGATTCTGATTTCGCCATGTATCTGTAATATTTATAACATTATTACATTGCATTTACAACAAAAATAAATAAATTGCCTTGACGGAAAAAAAAAAGCACTATATTTTGGTGCGATAGGCAATTTAGTGCGACAGCAGGGGCGCGCACGTACGCGTTGCTGCCTAGCGACGGGCGCACGCGCGTGCGCTGCTGCCCAAAACCAATCCCCAAATCATTCTAAAAAACAATACTCCCAAATCAACATACTCCCAAAATAACAACCACCACAAACACCACCACCACCACCACCATTATTCTCAAACTACAATCATTATTATTTCAAAATTTCATTTTAAATTAATGAAAATAAGTAAAATGGCTAACCTAAGTTTTGTTGAAGGTTGTAGATGGTAGATCGGACGCCGATGAGGGATGGAGCCGCCGCCGACGAGAGCTGATGTTGCCGCCAATGATGAGAGTTTCTTCGGTTTGGAAGAGATGGGAGAAAGAGATTGTTGAGGGAGAGATGAGAGAGAGGGGTATTTTGGTCTTAAAGGTTCTTTTTTGACTAATGTTGATAGAAATTTGTTTGGGGGGTTAAGATGAAAAAAGTCAAAACTTTTATGGTTATTGGTGTAAATTTCCCAATATATATATTGCAATTCAAAATCACAGGCTTATTAAAGTCTTAAAAACTATTCAATCATATGCTTTAATAGTATATGTCTCATTAAACATATAGCTAATAATTTTTCCGGACCTCAATAAAGTTCAGGATCGTCGTCAATGCTAATATACATGCAACTTTCATTTATTTATCATATAACAAGTAAGGACACTATTTTTGCAGAGGCTAGAGATCCAAACAGTGAATGCATAGAGAAAACATAGAAATACTTGGAACAAGACAAGGGCATGGTAATAATTCTTAAAGTCATTCAATTAATTAGTGATGTCAACATTTTCAAGTGCACAACAAGCATTATTGCACGGTCATTAAACATGCACGTCTTTCTACTTAGTGCCCGGGAAACTCTTCATAACCAGCAAAGGACTGTGTCTATCGGTGCCACCTCCAGAGCCACCGCCACTACCCCCGCCAGCACCACCACCCCAACCACCACCAGCTCCAGTTCTACCGGCCGCTCCAGAACTTCCAAATCCATAACGAAACCCAAAACCAGCACCACCCATACCACTGCCGCCGCGAACGCCTCCACCACCACCAGCAGTTGGGTCCGTAGACCCAGCTCCACCACCTGCAGGGGCTGAAGGTGATGTGGGAACAAGTATAGGAGTTGGTGGAGGAGGAGGGCTTTGAGATTGCACTACAAAGGTTAACAAGAGCAAGCAAAAGCTTATAAAAAAGATCGAACGGGACATTTTCGGAAGTCTTTATTAACTGATGTACTTGTACGGTTGAAGGGAGTGATTAAAGCCTTATATATATATATATATATATATATATATATATATAT
>MKYO02026617.1:344382-378144 GCA_002013955.2 Citrus medica | reverse complement strand
ATTTCATATGTTTGGTCTTGTATGCATTTATGTCTCATGTATTAAATGGCTTATTGAAAAGTTTTAAATCTCAAAATGATTTAAAATTAATCAATTTTAAAAGCCAAAAATAAAATGGTGAGTGTAATACAAGTATAAGAGCTAGCCAATATTCAATTAGAGACAAAAGGTTTTCCAAGTCTAAACCAGATTAGCTTTGGTTGCTCTTGGGACAACATTAGATAACCGGATTTTCAATCCGGAAAACTGGATTTGCTGAGCCTTCTCTCTGCCTCAAAACCGGATAATCGGTTCTTAAAATTCGGAAAACCGAATTCAAGAGGCAACTTTCTGCCTCAAACCGGACTACCGGTTAGCAAAACCGGAAAGCCGGATTCACAAGGAAAGCTTGCTGGAACAAACCGGATTTCCAGTTTTATCAATTCGGAATTCCGGATTCGAGCTGCACTTTGGCAAACCGGCAAGCAGATTCTCACTTGCTATCTTCTGGATCCAACCGGCAAGCCGGTTCGTGTTATCTGGAAAACCGAATTTGCGTGAAACATTTGCTGGAACCAACCGGATTTCCGGTTAAACTCATTCGGCAAACCGGTTTCGATTTTTCTAGCTTCTAGATACTAACCGGACAGCCGATTAGTGACTTTTGGCAAACCGGTTTCGCGGTTAAATGGGCACTGCTCTTCTTCCTTCTTCATTTGGCATTCTGTTTCTTACTCTCTCACTAAAAGCCGCTTCCTCTCTCACGCAATATCTCTCTAAAATCCATCAATCTCATCCTTTTTCACTTCAAATCCTTTATACTTGTATTTAGACACACCAACATTTCATTTACTGTTTTATTTTTCTTTTATTTTGCATTTTGGATTATATGGATATTTGCTATGATTTTGAATTATATGATTCTTCTCACCTTACGGACTTAATTTTAGGAGATCCATCACAAGATGTAACTACTAGATCATCATTTAGAAATATATATAAACATTTGTAATAATGGATTTGATCACTTGTTCTTTAGCTCATAATGATGGCTTTTCTTAATAGTTATGTTGATTTTGATGATCTATATATTGGCATATGTTGATTTTGATGATTTATATATTGCCATTATGTACTTATGTTTTTACTTAAGTTTTGATGATAAAGAATGTGCATTGATGATTACATTGTACTTGATGAAGTTTTGATCTTATGCAATCTATGATTAGTGAATGAATGCATTTTTTTTTGTACTTTATCGATGTATTGTTGAATATGTCTTACTTGTTTTAAATGATATCAAAAAAGGGAAAAATACATATACTTCGAGAATCTTAAGCATATGAGATTTTTTTTTGTTATATTGAAATGTCACATTAGATATTTGATGAGTTTATGTGTCTTTATTTATAAAATGTGATTGATAATTATGGAGCTTGAATATTTGATAATATGCATGCCAATTTATTTGGTCATGGGTCATGGGCTTTATTTGGTAAATTTATTTTCTCTTCCCCTCTAGTTTTTGTGGATGCTTTGACTTCTCGTCGACAAATAATCATAATCTTATCTAGTACCGCCTTAGTTTCATCGGCTCCCTAGTATAAGGTTATTATTATTTCGCACGATAAGCCCTTAGCACCATAATGATTAGAGTGTGGTTCATGAGGTGTGGATTCCCCCCTCATGATTTAATTGGTATTAATTGTTAACATATATGTTTCCATAATATTGATTTTGATGATAACAAACAATATTAAGAATGATTAATCTTTTAAGAGAAGATTATATTTAGAGGGAGCAATTTGTGGAATCATTCTTTAAATACATGAAATGTTTGTCATCATCAAAAAGGGGGAGATTGTTAACATATATGTTTCCATAATATTGATTTTGATGATAACAAACAAGATTAAGAATGATTAATCTTTTAAGCTCAGATTGTTCTTATTCTTTTTAAATAATTCATTATTTTTACATTATAAAGGTTTCATATTTAATGGAAAAATGATTTTATGAAATTGGTTGTTTTTCAAAGTTTATGGTATGAAATAAACAAGCATTGCTTGAAATTTTGGTAAAGGACTTATTTGAAAAGTGTTATAGCATTTTTAGCTATATCATAATTTCATAAAGTTTTGGGATTAACAAAGAATTACTTAGAAATTCTAAAATTGGACCTATTTGTAAAGTTTCATAACTTTTTGGGCCGTAGTATAGTTTTATAAAGTTTTGGGGTCCAACTATAATTTTAGAAAATAGTTGTTGGGCAGTAAGCTTCTGAGCATAAGCGGAAATCCAGATTTGGCAAAGCGGCATACCGGATGTTCAGAAATTTAAAATTGTGGCTGTAACGGTAACATTAAGCGGAATTCCGGATGTCCATAACCGGTAATCCGGTTACGACCAAAATGTGCATAACGGCTAGTTTTTGAGCTCAAAGTATATAAACTCAAAACCAATTCATTTTTGGTAATCCAAGCAAGCAAGAACAAGTGAACACAACATATATTGAGCTTTAACTTCGTGAATCATCATTCATTAAATCATCTTTGTTCTTCAATTTGTATATCCACCCTTAAAGAGAGATTGATTGTTGTATTTTTCATTTCACATCAAATGATGAGAGTACAAGTGTGAGAAACACTTGGGGTGAAGAGATTGGAGATATAATCTCTTGTTGTAAAGGTTCATTGACACCTTGAAGTCAATTGTAATCGTTTGAAGCCTTGGAAAGGCTTGGATAGTGAAATCCTCAAGCCCGGTGTGCTTGGAGGCGTGGACGTAGGCGGGGATTGCCGAACCACGTAAAAATCCTTGAGTTTGCTTTCTCTTCCCTTGCTCTTTAATTATTGTACTTTGATTGAACTTATTGCTTTCAATTTTTATTAAGACATTAGATTGCTTGTTGTGTGGATTTGCTAGGATAATTTTTAAAATTCCAATTCACCCCCCTCTTGGGTTGTACACTTATATTTCATTAATAAGGAATATTTAGCCCATGATGCATGTTGATACGGATCCAGATACCCAAGTACATCAATTTAATAGATTTACACTTTAATTTCTTCTCGCCATTTCAATTCCAATTTTTAGGATAATTTGAATCACTTCCACCACAAATCCAACCGCTCATTTAGAAAATTAATTCTACACACAATTAAAATCTACCTCCTCGTGGGATCGACACTCGTCACCATTGATCTATACTACAATAGATTCGTGCACTTGCGAGTTCAATAAAATTTGCATGACAACAAAATAAGCGCATGAAAGACGCTCGCATGAAGCCTAAAATGAGTATTTGAAGAAAGTATGAATATTAAATGAGAATCCTATTAATGTTAAAAAAGAATCCTACTAAGTGATAATTAAATGAAAGTAGTTCAAGTAAGTGATGTAAGTGACTTAAAAGGAAATGTAAAGTTTAAAAATAACAAGATGTTCTCAAAAAGGATCGTCATGATATGTAATGCATCTGCATTGTAAATGAGCATATACGTATTTGGGTATATAAAAAATTAGTTTGCTTATTCAATTTTGTACTTATTATAATAGAAGTTTTGTACTTATTATAGTTTATTATGATTTGAAGAGATCAAGATTTCCAAGAGACCAAGATTGATTCCCGATGATTGAGGAGATGTACTTGAACTGAGGATGATACATAAATGGTTTGGAAATTTTAAAGTCTTCGTCTGATTAAGGATTGAATATTTTTATATATTGTATAAAAATTTTAAAGTATATTTGTTTTAACGCTTCCGCATGCTTAAGTTGTATTTAAGGATGATCCTTCTGGACTTCAGGGGGGTCGTTTCACACTTTGCTTATCAGCATGAGTACTAATTTCCATGTAATATAAGAAGGAAAAATATAAAAACATGACATTACCAAACTAAGCAAAGATAAGCTAGTTCCATTGGATTTGTACACACATTACAAGAAACATGCATATTATTACTCAAAATTCAGACAGTTTTAGCATTGAAGCATAAATTAGGAAAATATCAAAGACAGCAATAGATATAGACATGCGGCAAGATGTATCTCCAGGAGAAACAACTAACGACCTTGACTAAAACCTAAAAATGTAGACACTGAATCCAACACGAAGTAGCCAGATTAACTACAAGCAAATTAAAACAAGTACAAACTTAAGGACATGGGTGGAAAATTCCACCACCAGTCGCCCCGCCGGCTCCACCGCCAGCAGCACCACCGGCAACACCACCACCAAGACCACCCCCAGCACCACCTAAACCGCCTGCGCCGCCTAGACCACCAAGACCACCAAGGCCTCCGACGCCACCACCAATTCCACCATATTTGCCAATCCCTCCAAGGCCACCAATCAACGGCAGTCCACCAACACCGCCGGCAAAGCCACCCACGCCAGCAAACCCTCCAACGCCACCATAGATAAAATTCTTTTTATCATCAAGGCCAGCACCACGAGGTGACTCAGCCTTTGGTGCATCAGCAGCATGCACGATTGTTTCTTGCCAAGGGCTCTTTTGTTCATTAAGAGCTCCATTGCTTGGTATCTTACGTGCCTCAGCTGCATGCAGAACAACTAAAACGAGAACAGAAATGACTGACAAAGTTGCCATTTCTCTCACTCACTTATAAAGCACAATACAATTGAGGTAAGTTATCATGCATACGGTGGTTGTGTCTTTATATAGAGGGTAATAACTTGTGAGGTTGTTGATAGTTGTGAGTAATAAAAGAGCTATAGTAAATGAGAGAGGAGACTTTACCATCAAGAATCTCGAGAAGAGAAATTCTTCAATTATGGTTCAGACTGTTAGGTGAATTAAAAGAAGAAAAAAATTTAAGGCCATCGTGTTTTGTACTCATTCAAGTTAATTGCCAGATTTGTTTGCTTGATGTGTTAAGCCACCAAATGAAGCCACGCGCGGCTTATTAAATTAAAAGCGGCCAGCTGCTTGCTTCATTAAGATCACCTGCATGCTTCACTTATATGCTTCTGCTACTTGCTTGAATCGGTGTATATATATGTGTCGAAATTGAGAGGTGCTTGCCAAGTTAATTCATTTGCAACCAAGAGAGAAGCAAAGAAATAGAAGTTGAAAAAGAGAAACGAAGAGAAAAAGAGAAATAAATAAATGGAGAGAGAGAGAGAGAGAGAGAGAGGAGAATGAGGAAAAAGAAAAAGAAATAAGAAAGTTACGGGAATTAGAGTTGGGTAGCTAGAATTATATCATGTGGACTAATGAGTAACTGATGTATGAATTTAATCAATTATCTTACAGTTTTAATGACACATCTAAGTTTTATATCAATTTTGATAGTTAAATTTTTAAGCATGTGTTTTGGAGAAATTCAGGTTTCTAGAAATCAACAGGAGCCCTAACAAATTAGTAATTAAGCCAGAATTTTTTAGTGGATTCCTATTGTATTATGTGAAGCATTTAGATTTGATAGTATAATTTAGAGTCATGTTATGATTATATGTATGCACATTATCTGATTGATTGATCGTGAGATCTGATTACCAATCACCATATGTGTATTCTTTTCATTAGATGCTCAGTGCACACATATTATCAGTTAGATTGCTCTGCCCATATGATTACATTAATTCTATCGGGTATGAGAGGTTTTTCCCCACTATACTTGTGTAATGATGATCTTGGCAAGTAGACAATTATTTTAGGTACTAATTAGTGCAGTTTGTCATGTATGCTTTGTATGATCAACATAAAGTTATGTCATATGACGAGGTATAAGCACTACCTTTATATATATATATATCCGCTCATTGAGCTATGAGCTCAATATTTTTCTATTTATCTCATTTCTCTTAAGCTTCTGCAGGATTTCGTGAAGTTCAGTTTTGATCAATTAAGGTCAGGCTACAATACACATTACTGCATGACTTGTATATATTTGAGATATATGTATGTATAGTGACATGTAAAACATGAATGTTTTGAACATGTTTTTGAATGAATCACCAAGCCTCTTTATATGTTTATAGTCGAGTCCAAAGGCCAGTATTATATGTGTGTATTTATCAGTTAATTTATGTTACGAGCTTTAGATATAAGCATGAAACAGGTAATATAGTAACTATATATAGCACGATACGTCTCGAATTTGACAAAAAGGTGGGGGCAGTCCTATCAGGTAAGGATGGCAAAATTATTCACAAGGCCACGCATTGTGGGTAATTTTATAGGTTGCGGGCAGATTTTGTATTTCAAACTTAAACTCGTTGCGAATTGCGGGTAAGTTTGGTATTGAGAAAAAAATCTGCCGAATACTCATGCGGGTATCCGCCAACCTGCATTCTTTATTTTATTATTTACATTTTTAATTTTAATCACAAAAATTATATTAAAAATTTATCATAAATATATGTAAATTGGAGTTCTTAGTTCCTAAACCTAACCTATATCACTACATATAATATTATAATTTTCAGTTTAATAATACTGATATTTTATTTTAATTTGATTGATTTTATTTGTTTTCCTTTAATGACTCGAACCTAATGATTGCTTACTAAAGTTAAGTTCATATTTTTTTAATTTATTGTTAACAGTAGTTGTACAAAATTTACTCGTTAATATTGTTGACAATACTTATATATTGATTAAAAGACTGAGTAAGTTATTGATATTAGTGATGATGATTTACCTACAATAGAAATATTTTATATTAGATTAATATATTTTGTGTATTTCGTTTTAATCTTGAAATTTTAATTTCTTATTTACATTGAAAAAATTTAAAATTAAGTTATATGCATATTTTTTATGCTATTATTATAAATTTATAGTTTGGATTATATAATTTAAGTTTTTATGCATTATTAAAAGTATTTTTTAATATTTGTGATTTTAAATGCGAAAACGGACAAAAAATCCATCATGGCCTGTGAGTAGGTTTGGTAATTATTAAAACCTGCGGCTGGCAAGTTTTAAAAAAAAATAGAAATTCACTTCAGATTGTGGGCAGATTAGTAATTTAAATTTTTGTGGTTGCGGGTTTGGTAATGGCAAATCCACAGCGGGTAGTGTCTATTGCCGTCCCTACTAGTGTTAGGTTTTAACTCTTGTGCATGTGTATTCATTGAACCAACCAATACTCCTTTCTTTTTATTTTGGATCAATCATGGGATCAGTTATCCATTAATAGGATAAGGATCAAGATCCTTTCTTAATCTTATCTTTTTCTCTTGATCCTTATCTTTTTTCTGAACAAATTTTATTAACATGATTGGTGGTTAATAAATTAAAATGAAAAGATAGTTAAATCATAATCATAAATTATCATTGAAATACATGTGGTACAAGATCTTTAGAAGATTAGAAATGCTCAAATTAGGAGAGGATCCTACTTCAATAGGATAAACCTCCTTTTAATAAACAGTACATTCGTGTTAATTAATGTTGTATTTAATTATATGGCTACATATTAGTGATATTATTTCCCTCCTGTTGTTTTAATGTAAATTTATAAATATATTAATTTACTCTCTTTAATTTTATTTCTTTAAGTTAATAATTATATGTGATACTAATTGATTTAATTAGTAAAGTTTTGTGAAGGAGTGTAAGATTCATGGCTACTAATTAGTTTAAATAATAATGGGTCATTTGAATTGGGAATTTATGTCTAGAAAAAAAAAACAAAAGAAAAGCACTAGGCTGAGAGTATAATCCAATATACCGGAGAGCTGCCACTAGATTCGGACTACTTGGTCTAGTATGTGGCAAATAATCAACCTGAAACAAGGAAATGACAAGTGGTTGATCAGTTGCTTCATTTTCCACCATTATTTATTTAGTTGATTATACTTCCAACTCTTAATAAGAAAATCCATTTGGCTGAACAAAGGAACAATTTAAATCTAAGAAAATGATTACTTTGAGACACACGGCATCCAGATTCCTTTGGGCCAGAAATGCTTGGAGCCAAAGGGCATTTGTGACTGCTACCCCCACACTTTCACAAGTAAGTATACACTTAATTGCATTGATGCTTTAAAATTAGGGACATCTTAGATGCTTTGAAGCAATATGTATTACATATGTATGGATACTTTCACAAGCAACATGTATTTTTTTAGGATTAGAATTCTCTCATGATGTGATCTTCTTTTAAGCAAAAATATATGTGGGTAATTAGTAATTAATAAATAAAAAAACAGAAAAAGTCAAATCATACCCATACATTATCATTTAAAGACATATAACATAAGATTTTTAAAAGTTCATGAGAGCTCATATCAGAAGAGGATTTTTATCCATTTTCTTATATGGTAGTTTTATAACGAAGCGTTTGGTGACTAAAATTTGATGCAAATGGCAGTCCAAAAAGGACAAAGAGACGATAGAGGCATGTGAAAATGTGAAAGAAGCCGCAAATGCTGTTAAAGAAGGGGCCAACGCTGTTAAAAAAACTAGTGAATACGTGAAAGCCACGGCTGCTTCAACTGCTGAAAATGTAAGAACCTTGCTTCATGTATAACGTATTGTCTTAGAGCCTGAGCATTGAGTAAAGTTATCTTTCAAATTTATCATTTTCTGGCAATTAAACTGATCTATGAGGAGTACTTTTCAGGTGAACAAAATGACAAAAGAAGTAGGTGACAAAGCAAAGGACCTAGTAGTAGATGCAGCCAAGACAACAACCGATGCCATCAAAGACAAAGTCATGAAGCATTAAATTGGTCCACGTTCATCGTGAATTCAAGAATTACATCTCACTATTCATTTCTGTAATCAGCTTGATTTTATTCTGTAAGCAGTTATATCTTTTTCAATTGAAAAAATGACACTTTGCTCACTATTATTTTTTTAATAGAATTTCAATTTCCTTATAAAGCACTGCTATTTCCGAAAAACAAAAGAAAAGGGACAAAAACGATGTCGACCGGAGCCGAATCTATGCTCTTAATTTGCAACAATGTTTGATGTGTGTGCATATTGTCTTGTCAGCTTTTTATTTATTTCTTTATTTTTATCATTTTACTTTATTTATACAATGCACACATAGATCCCTATTCCCTTAAATTAGGGATGATAATTTTACCAATAGATGCAAATATTGTGTACTGTCTTAGAGCTTAAGTTTTGAGTATACGATTTTTTTAAGGGTTGATTTGGGTTTACTGTTAGGGTGTTCGAATGTGATTTTGAAAAATAAATAAAAATTAATTTTGATGATTGGTAAAAAGATTTTGAAAATTAATTTTGACGAAATCATCTCATTTGATTTTGAAATATAGGGAAGCATCATTAGTTTTTTAAAATCTAATTTTTTATAATTAATATTATCCTTTACTACATAAATTTGATATTATTTTTATTTAATTAGGAAATAAAATTAGTGATTTTAACAAGAATCAATTTTTTTTTAACATCAATCACTTTGACATAACACAATAAAAAAATTAATAAAGCACAAATATCGTTTTCTAAGTTAGCAGTTACTTCATACAATAAATAAATATTATACATACACGTTTATGTATGTATTAACTCTAAGATTATAAGAATTTTGGCTATTTGCATTTTTATAGTAATTTAATAATAAGATTTAGGGTCTGTTTGGAATTACTTTTAGGAGGCCTAAAAGTGATTTTAAAAA
Organism: Citrus medica; assembly: GCA_002013955.2. Taxonomy (NCBI): domain Eukaryota; kingdom Viridiplantae; phylum Streptophyta; class Magnoliopsida; order Sapindales; family Rutaceae; genus Citrus; species Citrus medica. Next base: position 368,538 of record MKYO02026617.1, on the reverse strand, counting down.
TCTAAAAGTTAGTTTTAGTGTTTGGTAAAAAAAAATCAAAATCATTTTTGTTAAAATCAGCCCCTCCTACAGCTGATTTTGAAAAGCAATGAAGGACTAGCTTTTAAATTCTGATTTTGAGAATTAATTTTATCATTTAATACAATTCAATAAATATCCTTAAAATTATTACCTAAACCCAAAATTATTCTTATTGAAATTGGAAACAAAATAAATATTTTAATAAATTTGTATTATAATTCATCAATATAAATTTATTACTATCAATTTATTGGTCGAATTATTATTAAATTTGTTTCACTATATTATTAATTTAATTATCAATTGTTTTAAGATAAAAAAATAAAAAGTAAAATCAATAAATTATAAATTTTATTTTTAGTAAAAATAATTATAATACACAATTAAAAATATTATATGTATATGTTTTTATATGTATAAATAAATTTTATCTTATATAATGTATGTTTTAGTCATTTATTTTCTTTTAGCAGTTTAACAATAAAATTTACCAAACGTCCATAATTACTTTCAAAATTCACAGCACTTATTAAAATAAAATTTACCAAACACTTAACTGATTCTCTTCACAACTGATTATTTCTACAGCACAGCTAACAGCAATTATTTTAAAAGTTACAGCATTCCCAAACTGGCCCTTAGAGTCCATTCAGGATTACTTTTGGGAGGCTTAAAAATAATTTTGAAAAGTTAAAATCTAATTTTGGTGTTTGCTAAATATTTTTAAAAATTACTTTTGGTAAAATCACCCCATCCTACAGCAAATTTTGAAAAGTAGAGAAGAAATAGCTTTTCAAAATCTACTTTTAAGAATCATTTTTATACTTAGTACGATTCCATATAAATCCTCATATTTATTATTAAAATCCAAAATTCTCCCTAGTAATTAGGAAATAAAATCACTAACTTTAAAGGGAGTATTTTTATTACCAATTATATGAAAAAAAAAATAATAAAATTAATATTATAAAATATTTATTTTAGATATCAACTATTATATATATACAAAAAAAAAGTATTTTATATACATATTTATAAATGCATAAATAAATTTTATTTAATATTATGTTTAATTCAGTCATTTACATTCTTACGTCGGTTTAATAGTAAGATTTACTAAACATATACAACTACTTTTAAAACTAAAGTACTTTTGAAAATAAGTTCTGCAAAACATTTAACTTATTCTCTTAACAGCTAATTATTTTTATAGCACAACTACTAATAATTATTTTAAAAGATATAGTATTATTAAACCGACTCTTTCCAAACATATATGGCTACCTTTAAAACTCACATCATTTTTAAAAATAAAATTTACAAAACACTTAACTAATTATCTTCATATTTAATTATTTGTGTAGTATAAGTAACAACAATTATTTTAGAAACAATAATATTATCAAACTAGCTCTGAGTTACAATTCAAGCTTTCAATCTCAAATTATTTTAGAAACAACAGTATTATCAAACTAGCTCTGAGTTACAATTCAAGCTTTCAATCTCAAATGATACATCAAATATTTTCTTAGAACAATTTGTTAGAGTGCAATTTATGCACTAGTTTTGCATTCCCTTAATATCGATGTTTTGCACTTAATAATAGTGATTTACTTGTGTTTTACTTTTATAGGTGCAATTCTATTGATTGGTGATAAAATTGAGCTACAAGATGATGTTTAAGGATGATTGTTCTCTTGGAGAAATTATGAGCGTCAGAAGAACTTTGTTGATAAGGCGTGGGCGCGTGTTGTCAACTACAGACCTACAGTTTTTAGTTTAACATGTTTTGTATTTTTGGTTATTTTTGTAATTACGAATTTAATATTTCAGATATTAGTATTTTATTTTAAATAGAATTCTGGAGGAGAAGAGAGAGGGAGTATTTAAGGGAGGAATCTATTGTGAAAAAGGGGGAGACGTTTGAGAAAAGAAAGAAACCATAGATCTAAATTTTTCTATTTTCTCTATGAAGAACTAAACCTATTATTCAAGTTGAAGGTTAATGAAGCTTTGATTCATCACTACTGTGAGATCTTTCTTATGTTTTAATTGTTTTATTACTTTTTGAGTATTTGTTTATTCTCTGAATTATTATCATGATTATGTTTGTTAGATAATTGGCCACTATTTAATTATCAACTTAATCTATTGTCAATTAAAGGATTCATCGTATGAAGATTTTAATGTTTGTGACAAATAACATAGCAGAGAGTTGTGTTGTGAGAATAAACAATCTAATTTAAATGAACCATCGTATGTGTTTGTTGATTAGGATTTGGGTCTCTCTAATTTTTCAGGCTGTCAATTGATTAAATTCTATGATCGTATCTAGAGTTGTCTATTGATTAGGGAAATACCAACAGTCGTACTTTGGTTATCGACTAGTTAAGGAGAGTTTGGCTATTAGAGGGTCTCAGTAGCTATAACCGGTCTATTCATAAATAGTAATAATTTATATTAGAATCAATGATCAGTAGTAGAATCAAGTTGAGTTAATTCCTTCAACCAGAGCTTTCTCCAATTTGAATTACAACTTTAATTTGCATTCTTGTTATTTTAATTTGATTTTTATTATTGTCAACAATTCCCCCATTTTACGTTTTACATTTTAAAAGGATTTAAATAATTACCGATCTCTGTGGAAACGACTCTGCTCAATCACTATACTACAATTTATTTAGAATAGGTATTTATTTTTGCTGGCTTCGACTACCATCAAAATTTGGCGCCGTTGCCAGGGATTAGTGTCGTTTATTTAATCCTTTTTACGTTTTACTTGGTGTATGGTTCGTTCTTCTCATACATGTACACTTTCGTTTGATCCTGAAATTGAGAAGACAACTCGCCAGCTGAGACAGCAATCGAAGCGAGCTAAGCAACGATCCTCGTCGCCTTTGCTTTCTAAAACAGATATGGTGCCTGATTTGGCTGAATCATCTAGCGATTCAGAAGAACAAGTGATGGATAGAGCTGCACCTGTAGAAAGAACTCTTAGAGAGTTAGCTAAACTAGACTTGAATCAGCAACCACTCTGCATTCAATATGTAGACTTGGAGGTAAATTTTGAATTAAAGTCTGGTCTTATTCATTTATTACCCAAGTTTCATGGTTTTGCAGGTGAAGATCCTCATAAACATCTCAAGGAGTTTCATGTTGTATGTTCAAGTATGAGACCATAAGGCGTGACTAAAGAGCAGATTAAATTGCATGTTTTTCCTTTCTCTTTAGATGGACTAGCTAAAGACTGGTTGTACTACTTGCCTCCTGGATCGATTACAACGTGGAATGGTTTGAAGAAGCAGTTCCTCGAGAAGTACTTTCCTACTTCAAGAGCTGCCAACATCAGAAAAGATATTTGTGGGATCAAACAACTTCCTGGGGAGACTTTGTATGAGTATTGAGAGCGATTCAAACAATTGTATGCCAGCTGCCCTCAGCATCAGATTTCTGATCAACTTCTTATTCAATATTTTTACGAAGGACTATCGTTAATGGATAGGAGTATGATAGATGCTGCTAGTGGAGGTGTGTTGGTGAACAAGACTCCTACTCAAGTAAGGGAGTTGATCTCAAATATGGCTACCAATGCACAACAATTTGGCAGCAGGCAATATGCCACTTCAAGAACGGTGAATGAGGTAAATATTTCTTCTGTTGAACAACATTTAGATAAACTTACTTCTCTTGTAGAAAAGTTTGTTGATGCAGCGGAAGTTTAATGTTCAAACTATTCCGTTGATTATAGAGAATACCGGAACAGAAGAACAACTAAATTCACGTTGATTCTAAAGAATACCGCGAACTTAAGGATTAAGACTCGTTGATTCCGCAGAGTACCGAGAATTAACTGTTCAAATACTCACAAAGAGATTTGAAAATTGAAATATTATTGAACTCAAAATTCTTTGCTTGTAAAAGCTACAAAACACACTTATTTATACTAAGTAAGACTTATCCTAATATGATTAGAAAACCTATTTTAATAAGACTTATACCTAAATTATAAATATTACCCAAATAAGCAATACCTAAACAATAAGACTCTAAATAGGAAACCAAATTAAACTAGAATACAAATTAATTAAAATATTCCTAAATATTATACATTTAACTCTAATTAGGATTTCTTCAATTTCTTGCTCTGTATCATTTGTTGTAGGTAATGTACAACAGGTGAAGACTTGTGGCATTTGTTCCAATTTGGAGGATTTCCAGGCATGGCTCAGAGGAGGTACGATCCTTATGCACAAAAATACAATCCCGGATGGAAGGATCATCCCAACTTCAGTTATGGAGTTAGGCCGTCAGGATTCCCACAACAATATCCACCAAGACAATCAGCACCTCCACAGTCAACCTCCAAGTCAGGTATATCTCTTGAAGAAATTGTTAAATCACTTGCGACTAAAACTCAACAATTTCAGCAAGCAACTAAAACAAGAATTCAGAATTTGGAGAGCCAAGTGAGTCAATTGGCAACTACAATGAGCCGTCTAAAGTCTCAAGTATCAGGGAAATTGCCTTCACAATCTGAGGTGAATCCAAAGCAAAATGCTAGTGTTGTCATCCTTAGAAGTGGGAAGGAGTTGCAAGAGCCTAGTAAGAAAGTGACAAAGCATGTAGAAGATGAGCTTGAGAAGAATGAATTGATGCCTAAATCTCAAGATGCGCAACCCACCAGAGCGAAACCCTTACCTATTGTGATACCTCTTCCTTTTCCAAGTCGGTTTGTAAAATCCAAGAAGAAGGAACAAGAGAAAGACATCCTTGAGACATTTCGCAAGGTTGAAGTAAACATTCCCTTATTAGATGCTATAAAACAAATACCTTGATATGCTAAATTCCTTAAGGAACTGTGCACCTCCAAGAGAAAATTAAGAGGAGATGAAAGAGTTCACATGGGGGAGAATGTCTCCTAAGTGCAAGGATCTAGGTATGTTTACTATCCCTTGCAAAATTGGTAGTGTTAGAGTTGAGAAGGCTATGTTAGATCTAGGAGCTTCTATTAATGTCATGCCTCATTCTATTTATTCGTCATTGAATTTTGGTGCATTAAAAGAAACTGGCGTGATAATTTAACTAGCTGATAGGTCTAATGCATATCCTGATGGGGTATTAAAGGATGTCTTAGTACAAGTTAATGAGTTGATTTTTCCTGCTGATTTTTATGTACTTAATATAGAAGATGATAACTCCTTTAATTCTGTCTCAATTTTGCTAGGAAGACCTTTTCTTAAGACTGTTAAAACTAAAATGGATGTACATAAAGGGACTCTCACTATGGAGTTTGATGGAGAGGTTATAGAGTTCAATATGTATGATGCCATGAAATATCCTAGTGAGGAACATTCAGTATTTTCTGTGGATGTTATTAACCCTATAGTGCAAGAAGTTTTTTATTTGGATGTTGAAGATTCATTGGTAGCTGTTTTAAATAACAGTTTGGGCCTCAAAGGGTTGTAAAAGGATGAAAATGAGTTTATTTTAAATTTAGTATTGCAAGAGAAAATTTATGAATTAAATTCTTTGAGAACTTTAAATCATCATATGTCTTATATTGAATTACCCTCATCTCATGCAAAACTTCTTCCATCTAATTTGCAGGCACCGAAAATAGAGCTTAAACCATTGCCGAGTCATCTAAAGTACACGTTTTTAGGAGATGGTGAGACACTTCCGGTGATCATCTTTTCAAAACTTAGTACTTTAGAGGAAGAAAAGCTTATTAGACTGCTGAAGGATTACAAAAAGGCTATTGGGTGGACAATTGCAGATATTAAAGGGATAAGTCCATCCACGTGCATGCATAGAATACTGCTGGAGGAAGATGCCAAACCTTCGATTCAAGCGCAACGCCGTTTGAATCCACCCATGATGGAAGTAGTGAAGAAAGAAATTTTGAAACTTCTTGATGCAGGTATAATCTATCCAATTTCGGATAGCAAATGGGTAAGTCCGGTACAGGTGGTACCGAAGAAAACTGGTATGACAATTGTTGAGAATTCTTATGGTGAGTTAGTACCCACCCGAGTTCAGAATGGGTGGAGGGTTTGTATTGATTTTAGAAAGCTTAATTCACTAAGAATGATCATTTTCCTATTCCTTTTATTGATCAGATGCTTGAAAGGTTGGCAGGAAAATCTCACTTTTGTTGTCTTGATAGCTATTCAGGTTTTCATTAGATACCAGTTGCACCTGAGGATCAGGAAAAGACTACCTTTACATGTCCTTTTGGAACCTTTGCGTACCGACGTATGCCATTTGGTCTTTATAATGCTCCCGCCACTTTTCAGAAGTGAATGGTCAGTATTTTTTCAAACTATGTAGAAAACACTATAAAGGTATTTATGGATGATTTTATGGTCTATGCTTATTCTTTCGATGATTGTCTCTATAATCTAAAGAAATTGCTTGAAAGATGCATTGAAACAAACATTGTCTTGAATTATGAAAAATGTCATTTTATAGTAGACCAAGGCATTATTTTAGGTCATATAGTCTCTGCTAGAGGAATTGAGGTAGATAAAGCTAAGATAGATGTTATTAACCCTTTACCTTATCCCACATGTGTGCGGGAGGTTGGTTCTTTCCTTGGTCATGCAGGATTCTATTGACGATTTATTAAGGATTTTTCGAAGATAGCTCAGCCTTTATGCAAGTTTCTTCAGAAAGATGTGATGTTTGATTTTAATGAAGCATGCAAGGTAGCATTTGATAAGCTTAAGGAGTTTTTGACTTCAGCTCCAATTATACAGCCACCCGACTGGAGCCTCCCTTTTGAGATAATGTGCGATGCAAGTAATTATGTTGTTGGTGCTATTCTCGGACAAAGGGTTGGAAGAGCTGCTCACGTGATATATTACGCATCACGAACACTTGATAGTGCTCAGTGCAATTACTCAACAACTGAAAAAGAACTTTTAGCTATTGTTTTTGCTTTAGAAAAATTCCGTTCATTTATTGGGTACTAAAGTGATTGTTTTTTCTGATCATGCAGCTCTCAGATATTTATTCGCCAAGAAGGAAGCAAAACCGAGACTCATCCGCTGGATCCTACTACTTCAAGAGTTCAACTTGGAGATCTGTGACAAGAAAATAGCATAAAACTTAGTTGCAGACTACCTTAGTAGATTTTTCCACGGGTGAAGAAGCAGCACCTTTAAAGGATGATTTTTCGGATGAGCATCTCTTTGTAACTCAAGGTATAGTTCCTTGGTACGCTGACATTGTCAATTACTTAGTTACAAGAACACTACCTAGTGATCTGACGAGGGCTCAAAAAGATAAAATTAATAGCGATGTTAAATATTATGTTTGGGATGACCCTTACTTGTGGAAACATTGCTCTGACCAAGCCATCAGAAGGTGCGTATCTGAGTTTGAAATTCCTTCTATTCTTCAGTTTTGTCACTCATATGCGTGTGGTGGTCATTTTGGTCCCAAAAAGACAGCATCGAAGGTGTTAGAATGTGGTTTATTTTGGCCTACTTTATTTTGTGATTCATATATGTTTTGTAAATCGTGTGAGAATTGTCAAAAGACTGGTAATTTAAGTCATAGAAATCAAATGCCACTTACCCATATTCTTGTGTGTGAAATATTCGATGTCTGGGGCATTGATTTTATGGGACTTTTTCCTTCATCTTTTGGCAATGCTTACATTCTTTTAGTAGTGGATTACATTTCTAAGTGGGTAGAGGCTAAGGCCACCCAGACTGACAATGCTAAAGTTATTGTAGATTTTGTCAAGTCTAATAATTTTGCCAAGTTTGGCGTACCGAGAGCGATGATAAGTGATAGAGGCACTCATTTTTGTAATCGAGTGGTGGAGGCTTTGTTCAAGAGATATTATGTTACCCACCGAGTGTCTACCGCCTATCATCCACAGACAAGTGGACAAACCAAGATATCAAATAGAGAAATCAAGTCTATTCTTGAAAAGACAGTTAGTTCAAATCGAAAGGATTGGAGTTTGCGATTAGATGATGCATTGTGGGCATATCGCACCGCTTACAAAACTCCCATAGGGATGTCTCCTTATTGTTTAGTATTTGGTAAGTCTTGTCATTTACCTGTAGAACTTGAGCACAAAGCATATTGGGCGGTTAAACAATGCAATATGCGGATGGATGAAGTGGGAAAGTAGAGGAAGTTGTAGCTACAAGAGTTGGAGGAGATTAGAAATGAATCCTATGAGAGTTCACGATTTTATAAGGAAAAGACGAAGACATTTCATGACAGAATGATTTTGAGAAATGAGTTCTCTATTGGTCAAAAAGTTCTCCTTTTTCATTCTAAGCTTAAACTTTTTCCTAGTAAACTATGTTCTCGTTGGGTAGGACCTTTTATTGTTACTAATGTTTTTCCTCATGGTGCAGTTGAGATTCGAAGTCCGACCGCTGATAAAGTTTTTAAGGTTAATGGTCATCATTTAAAACCTTTTTATGAAGGTTTTTCGGTGAATATTGTGGAGGAAATGGCTCTCGAGAGTCCTATTTATGGAGATTGATACATAAATATGTGTAGCCAAAGACATAAAATAAAGGCGCTTTTTGGGAGGCAACCCAAATGATTTATTTATTTTGGTTTTTGTTATATCTTCTTTTAATTTTGATTCATATTTTTTTTTAAATAATGTGTTTGCTTATTTTGGTCAGAAGAAAATTTTTGATAAGGCGTGCCCACGTCTTAACTAATAAGTACTTCTGTAATTTTTAAAATAAAATAGTTTTAAAGTGTGCCCACGTGCTTATTAGAAAAGTGCTTCTGAAATTTTTAGTGTCTCAAAGTGGTACATCACTAAAAATATATATATTATTTATTAATGTTTTTTTTCCTTCTTTTCTTTCTTATATATATATATATACGGTTATTTTCGAATTAAAGAAAAATAACCAATAATGAGATTTTTTGGGGTTTTGGATGAAAAATGTGTTATACCAGGCTTGTTGGTAGTCCCAATAGGAATAGGTCAAACAATGTGGTAAACACATTTGAAAATTTGGAGGGAATCTTCTTTTTGTGTGGAGTTGGTCACCCCACTGGTTTGGGCTCAGGACTTTTAGTATAGTAGCCGTGGAGTAGGCTGGTTCTTTATGAGTTTCATTGAGAAAGAAGTGTTTGAATTTTACTGACTCAGTAACTTCTAAAATGCTTTGATAGGAAGACTGGGGTTTTGTTAAATCCCATGGTTTGAAAACCTTTAGAAAAAACTTTGAAATTGCTTGAAAAGGATCAGTATGGTAAAAACCATCTTCCATTGATAAAATATTTTGGAAATGGGTTTTATCAAACCAATCGGAAGATTTCTTTGAAAGCGTTGGCTGGGAAAGCACAATTTGAGAAGATGAACTTTCACCAGAGACAACTACATTTTGGGAAGAGGGCTTTGAAATCTCTTTAGAAATGGGTTTTTCTTTTTCAATTTCTTCTTTAGGAGAAATTTGGCTTTGAGAAAGGCTTTGAAGAGCGAGCATAAGCTCAGGGGATTTTGTAATGGAGCTCATCCATTGCTTTATTTGGTCATCAGAGGAAATGGATTTGTATTGGGCTTCTTGTTCTTCAACCATTTCAATCCAGGATTTGATGGGCATGGCAGAAGAAATCAATTTTTCTTTAGAAGGAGTTGATTGGGGTTCTTTAGAGGTTGCATGAGACTCAGTGTCTTTAAGAACAACTTTACCTTTGTCCTTCTTCTTTGGCGGCATTATCTGTTTTGAAGAAATTCTCTGGTTAGAAAATCAGGAACATAATTTTTATCTCCTTTAATAAATTCAATATCGAAATCAAAAACACTTAAAATAGCTTGCCATCTTGCAAAAATTTGTTTTGAAGCAATATTTTGAACATCTTTTTCCAAAACATGTTTTGCAGCTTTGCAATCAATTCTAAGTAAAAATTTTTGATTTAATAAATCACTTTGGAATTTAGATATGCATAAAACAATAGAAAGAATTTCTTTTTTGATAGTAGAATAATTTTTCTGGCAATCATTCCAATGTGCAGAAACATATTGTACTATCTGTTCTTTATCATTTTCTCTTTGTTTTAATATGCCTCCGTAGCCTAAGTCAGATGCATCAGTTTCAACTATTTTAGGCAATGCAGGATTTGCTAAAAATAAACAAGGGATATTCTTAACAAAATTCTTTATTAATCGAACAGCTTTAGTGTGCTCCTCTGTCCAAGGAACAGGGTTCTTTTTTAATCTGTCATGCAAAGGTTTGGACAAACGCTTAATATTAAGACAGAAATCAAGAACATAATTTAAACGTCCTAAAAATCTTTGTAATTGAGTTTTATCAAGAATTTTATCAGGAAATTTATCAGCAAACAAAAGTGATCGCTCAATAGGGGTAAAAGTCCCTTTAGAAATATAGTGACCAAGGAATCTGACTTTTTTTTGGAACAATGAAATTTTTGAACTAGAAAGGACTAGACCAGCCTTCCTAGTGGCAAAATAAAATGTCTTTAGATGCTTGAAATGTTGATCAATAGTTTGAGAAAAAATTAACACGTCATCTATGTAGACAATGCAAAACTCAGAATAAGGGTTATAAATATCATTCATGATTCTTTGAAACTCTGAGGGTGCATTCTTTAAACCGAATGGCATTACAGTCCATTCGTACTGTCCAAAAGGAACAGTAAAGGCAGTTTTATAGCGGTCATTTGGGTGGATTTGGATTTGCCAAAAACCCAACTTCATGTCAAATTTTGAAAAAATAAATGCCGAACACAATTTTTGGAGTAAATCCTTTTTATTAGGTATAGGATAGCTAATCCATTTGAATGCTTTATTTAAAGGCTTGTAATTTATTACAAGTCTCGGTGTTCCTCTTCCAATTTCGGAGTTTTTATTAACATAAAAAGCGGCGCAAGACCAAGGTGATCTGGATTTTACAATGAGTCCTTTACTTTCTAAATCTTTTATCTCATTTTTACAATGTTGTTCCAATTCCATGTTCATCTGGATTGGACGGGCTTTAGTGGGTATTTGTTTTTCATCAAAAGAATTGTCATAGGGCAAATCTACCAAATGTTGTTTTCTCTCCCAAAAAGCAGATAGTAAATCGGCACATATTTCTTTTTCAATGAGATTTTTGAAATCAGAGATCTTTCTTTGTATAAAATCATTTTGTAACTGATTTTCAATTTTTTGTAGGCTTAGATCCTTTTTTAAACAAAACAAGTCATTTTGTTTAGATTTAAGCATGGCATTGATTTGATTTTGATAAACAGAATAAGCTTTAACAATGTTTAGATTTCTTGTTTTTTGTTTCTCAATAAAAGGGAAAACAAGTTTTTTGTATTTTGCTTTGAAAGATATACTATCATAATTGACAGTATATAGAGTAATTAAATTTATAAATGGGGTTCCTAAAAGTTCAAAGCCTATTTAGAAAGAACTTTTGGTACAATTTTACAGATCTATTTGGAAAGAAAGATTGAAAGACGGGAAGATTACAAGACAGAAAGCCCCCTTGATGTCTTGATCATTTACAAGACAGGAAATGGCCTCTTTAAAGCCCACTACATTTCTTCTGAATCCGAGAAAAGGTTTCCCCCTTTTTCTTTGTTTCTGTACAAATTTCTTCCTTCCATGGGTATGGATGTGGAACCTCAGATTTCATACCCAAGATAGCCAACTCATCTTACAAAGAACATTCAAAATAAAATGGTGGTCAAAGTTTGATGAACAGTCTAAATTAACGGACACTCTAATCCGCAATTGGCTCTGTTCTAAAGGTTTCTTACCCCCAACTATTAAAGCCAAAAAAGCCCAAGACACCTTTCTAACTCAAAAATCCAAAGCCCAATCCCTGGTGTCTTTGAAGTTTTTCTTTGGGTGGAGTTGACTGGGGTTCTTTTAGGGTCTTTGAAGGATCAGAGTCTTTTAGAGGAGCTTTACCTTTGTCCTTACGCTTTGGCGGCATTATCTATTTTGAAGAAATTCTCGAGTTAGAAAATCATGAATATAATTTGTATCTCCTTTAATAAATTCCAAAGTGATCTATTAAATCAAAAATTTTTACTTAGAATAGATTGCAAAGCTGCAAAACATGTTTTAGAAAAAGATGTTCAAAACATTGCATCAAAACAGATTTTTACACATTGGCAAGCCATTTTAAGTGTTTTTGATTTTGATATTGAATTTATTAAAGGATATACAAATTATATTCCTGATTTTCTAACTCGAGAATTTCTTCAAAACAGATAATGCCGCCAAAGCGTAAGGACAAAGGTAAAGCTCCTCTAAAAGACTCTGAGCCTTCAAAGACCCCAAAAGAAAAACTTCTATCCTCGGCCATGCCCATTAAATCTTGGATTGACATGATCGAAGATGAAGAAGCAAAGTGATCTATTAAACTGGCTAGCGAAGCTGTAGCGTACAGTAATCTTTGGAACTCTGCACTGTAGACTGTAGCGGAGTTGCTTGAAACAGTAGGCTTTGGATGGTACAGTGCTTTTTAATTTTAATTCGGGTGAAGAGACATGTGCGCTCTCACTTGTGTCCAGGGGACCACCCGAGGGTACAAATATGCGTACAAAATGAAAGAAATACAGAGGAAAATAAATATAAAATGAAAATTACTCTTTTTTTTAACGTACATAATAAATATACATAATGCTTTACAGGAAAGGAAATACATAATAATTATTTATAATGTTTTATAGGAGAGAAAATGTCAAAACAATCGTCTTCGTTTTTGTCTCCTGAAGTACTCGAAAAAGAACTTGCAATAGATGTTTCTGACCTTGTGGCGAGAAGTTGTTGCATTACATTGAAGTATTCTTCTTCAGTCTTGGCACTGGCAAGGAGAGATTGGGCTTTGGATTTTTGGGTTAGGAAGGTTTGTTGGGCTTTGGAGTGTTTAATGGGTAGTGTCCAGGGGACCACCCGAGGGTACAAATATGCGTACAAAATGAAAGAAATACAGAGGAAAATAAATATAAAATGAAAATTACTCTTTTTTTTAACGTACATAATAAATATACATAATGCTTTACAGGAAAGGAAATACATAATAATTATTTATAATGTTTTATAGGAGAGAAAATGTCAAAACAATCGTCTTCGTTTTTGTCTCCTGAAGTACTCGAAAAAGAACTTGCAATAGATGTTTCTGACCTTGTGGCGAGAAGTTGTTGCATTACATTGAAGTATTCTTCTTCAGTCTTGGCACTGGCAAGGAGAGATTGGGCTTTGGATTTTTGGGTTAGGAAGGTTTGTTGGGCTTTGGAGTGTTTAATGGGTGGTTGAAGGAAGCCTTTGGCAGAGAGCCAGTCTCAGATCATGTTGTCAGTCAATTTTGATTGTTCGTCAAATTTTGACCACCATTTGACTTTAAAGGTTCTCTGTATGACAAGCTGGGCTTCTTGGGTGTGATATCTGAGGTTCCACATCCATACCCAGGGAAGAAAAAAGTTTGTACAGAAACAGAGAAAAGGGGGAAACCATTTTTCTAATTCAGATGGGGCATAATGGTTTTTTAATAAGGTTAAACAGTGGGTGGCATTTGGTGTTAAGATATCAGGAATTGGACCAAAATGGTTCCACCAATGTTTAAACCAATTGGGAAGGCTTTGAACAGTTATTTTTGAATTAAAGAAAAATAACCATGAATGAGACTTTTTAGGGTTTTGTAAAAAGAATGTGTTATACCATGCTTGTTGATAATTCCAATAGAAAAAAGTCAGACAATGTGGTAAACTCATTTTGAAATTAGAGGGAAATCTTTTTTTATTATGGAGTAGATCACCCCATTGCTTTGGGCTTAAGACTTTTAAAATTGTAGCCGTTGAATAGCCGGGGTCAGAATGGGAGTATGACAAAAACTGTATGACAAAAACGACGACATATATTACGGACTCCATCAGTATGACAAAAACTGTCAAAGAAAAGTGCTTTTCTAGAAGTGTAAATATAATGGCCCTCACTAGAGATACCAAGAAAGCCAGTTAGGTCCGCATCATCAAACTCTATATGCACACTGCCGACTTGAGTAACTATCCTATTTAGGCGAGTTGCAGAGATTTCCATGTTCAAATAAAAGACTCGCACTAAATTGGGATAAACTCTTTCATCAAAGTCAATGGCAGACTCCCAAGGCTGAAGCATATCCCTAACGCTTCTACCACATACAACTAAGTTACGGAAATCATCTATTTCAACATAGAATGAGTCAAGTACCTTTCGACCACCGAAGCAATCCTCGAACCGCTTGGCCAAGGAAGGCGTGGGGAAATGAATTCTTACAAATTCAGAGACTTCCCGTGGTGGTATAGGATTCCTTGGAGGCACAGATTTTCGCCTGAGATTTCTCCAAGGGGGTGCAGCCATGGAGAAGCACAATGGAGTGTGAAAAATGCGGGAGAGATGTGATGAGAAGAAAATGAATCGATGATTTGGTTAGGAATGAGTAGAGGATGTGATTGTGATGCTCAATTTGGTTGAAGAATGGGAAGAATCGGATTAAAAATGAAGAAATCCGACCCGCGGCAGTTAGGGTTTAGATTTGGGATTTTTCAGTTTTGGGCTTGATTTGAAGTTTTGAATTGGTGAAAGTGTTCTAAAGGTGATAAGAAATGATGTTGTAGGTTTGATTTGGCAAGAAAAGCAAGAAAAATGAGGATTTGAGGGTATATGAACCTTCGGTTGCGCAACAATGGCCGAAATGGTGAAAGGGTAACTGGAGAAGGAGAAGAAAAAACCTTTGAACAGTTTTATAATCGCGAAAACGGTTAACCGTTTATTGAAACTGTTAAAGGGTAACTTCCAGAGGCTAAAGAATGAGAAACGGTGAAAGCTTAAGCTCTTAACAGCTAAGGAGTAACTGTTAGAGGACTCTCTGTTTTTAAACGGTTTACCGTTTGCATCAAACAGTGAAAGAGTAAAAAGACAGACACATAATCTTGTTTCTGGAATAAAACGGATCACCGTTTATTGGAAACGGTTATCCGTTTATTTTATCTATAGTTTTGTACATTTGATTTAATTTTTGGCCAGCAAATAATACATTTCAAGATCATTTAATTGATCTAAAAATGTTTTATGAGTCATTTTAATGCATGATTCATGAACATGTATTCAAGCAATTAAGTCGTATAATCAATCAAGAATCAACAAAGCAAATACATCATTTGACTATCAAGCTCAAGCATTTCATATATATTAAATCACAAATGAGTCAATCAATTCAGTACACTCAATAGCATGAATAGATACGTTAATGCGAAAATTTCATCATCCCAAGTTCATGCCGAATTTTTGAAAAATGTTCTTCGCAAAGTGGTTTAGTAAAAATATCGGCAAGTTGTTTTTCCGTAGAAATAAACTCTAATGCAATATCTCCCTTTTGAACATGATCTCTCAAGAAATGATGTCTTATTTCTATATGCTTGGTTCGAGAGTGTTGAATGGGATTCTTTGAAAGATTAATAGCACTAGTATTATCACACTTAATAGGAATTTGTTCAAGATTAATGCCATAATCTCTAAGTGTTTGTTTCATCCAAAGTGCTTGTGCACAACAACTTCCGGCAATTATATATTCAGCCTCGATAGTTGAAAGTGCGAAAGAATTTTGTTTCTTGCTAAACCATGAAACTAGAGAGTGTCCTAGAATATAGCAAGTACCACTAGTGCTCTTCCTATCCCTATCCACTTTATAACCGGCGAAGTCCGCATTCGAATAAGATGTTAAATCTATATGAGTTCCCCTAGGATACCAAAGGCCAATATCTATGGTTCCACTCAAATAACAGAAAATTCTTTTAACAGCAACCAAATGAGATTCCTTGGGACATGACTAAAATCTTACACACAAACATACACTAAACATGATATCGGGTCTACTTGCAGTCAAATAAAGTAGGGATCCGATCATACCTCGATATATTTTGATATCCACTTCTTTGTCTTTTTCATCTTTCTCTAGCTTGGTTGATGTGCTCATTGGTGTATTTTTGGTCTTTGAGTCATCAATGCAGAATCGTTTGAGTAGATCTTTTACGTACTTGGCTTGATTTATGAAAATTCCTTCCTCGTTTTGTTTAATTTGAAGTCCAAGGAAGTACTTCAACTCTCCCATCATACTCATCTCAAATTCGTTGCTCATACACAATGAAAATTCTTTACACAACAACTCATTAGTAGAATAAAAAATAATATCATCAATATAAATTTGAACAATAAGTATATCTTGGTTCTTATGCTTAACAAATAGAGTAGTATCCGCTTTACCCACTGAAAAATCATTTTCTAACAAGAAATTCTTAAGTCTATCATACTATGCTCTAGGTGCTTATTTTAATCTATACAAGGCTTTAAGCAACTTATAAACATGATTTAGAAATTTTTCATTTTCAAAATCAGGGGGTTGTTTTACAAACACTTCTTCCATAATATACCCATTTAAGAAAGTACTTTTCACATCCATTTGAAATAAGATGAAATCTTTATGACATGCAAATGCCAACAACATTTTAATTGATTCTAGTCTAGGAACGAGTGCAAAAGTTTCATCAAAATCAATTCCTTCTTCTTGGTTGTAACCTTGAGCTACTAATCTAGCTTTATTTCTTACAACCACATAGGATTCATCTATCTTATTTCTAAACATCCATTTAGTACCTATGACGGATTGATATTCTGGTTTGGGAACTAATTCCCACACATTGTTTCTTTCAAATTGATTTAACTCCTCTTGCATTGCCATAATCCAAGATTCATCATTTTCCGCATCCGCAAAGGATTTGGGTTCAATTTGAGAAATGAATGCATTATGCTCACAATTATTTCTAAGTGATGATCTAGTTGTAACACCTCGTGAGGGATCTCCTAAAATTACATCTTTATGGTGAGAAGAGACATACCTCCACTCCTTGGGGAGTGATTGAGATGCACCTTCATTTTGCTCTACATTCATTTCTTCATGTTGCTCATCTTGATTCCCATGAGACGCATCCTTCTGGTTATTGTTTGATGATTCTTTTTGTAAGTCTTCATATTTCCAATTCCAAGAATTTTTCCTTTTGATTCTTTTTGTAACCATGCATAATTTCCGGTCATATGCCCTGAACAACCACTGTCCAAGTACCATTTATTTTTCTTCTTCTTTAAGCCCTACAAAGAAAATCTCAAGTTTTAGGTACCCAAAACTTTTTGGGTCCTTGAGAGTTAGCAATGGTTCCTTTTGGAACCCAAATACATTTGACAACATAATATGCATTTCTTTTCACGGGACATCTATATTTTATGTGACCGTTTTTATTACAATAATGGCAAACAATCTTATAATCACTTGTGAGGGTATCTTTAACAAAATAATTCTTATAATATTTTTGCTTCAAGTTAGGCTTATACCTAAGTCCTCCTTTATCAAAAACACATTTTTGTGTGTTAAGCATATTATCCAACATCTTTTGCCCATTTGTAAATTTCAAGACAATCTCATTCAACTCACTGCTCTTTTTCTTGAGCATTTCGTTTTCATTTTTCAACTCATCTATGTGTGATTCTAAATGCTCATGTGAGATGCTAGGTTTCTCATTTGATAATGAAATTTCATCATGCAATGTTTTGTTCCCTACTTCTAGGCATGCAATTTTTACATTTAGAGAATCATTTTCATTTTTAAGCTTTGCCCTTTCCTTTTAAGACATACATTCTTTTTACCAATCTTCATCAACTCATTATGAAAATCTTTAAAAGCATCATACAATTCATCATAGGTGGGATCACTTACCTCATTGAGATCATCATCCCCTCCTATTGCCATAAGTACTAGGTTTGATACTTCTTGTGATCCTTCTTCATCACTTGAATCTTCCTCGCTATCATCCTAAGTTGCAACCATTGCTTTCTTTTTTAGTATGTTGATAAGTGGGCACTCCGATATTATATGGCCAGGCTTCTTACATTCATAGCATGTGATTGCCTCATTCTTCTCCCTATGGTTCTTGAAGTTTTTGAAATTTCTTCGCTCTCCGGTTTTCTTGAAGAATTTTTTGAACCTCCTTGCTAGCATGGCTAGCTCATCATCATCTGGTTCACTCTCCCCATCACTCTCATATTTTGAAGCTTTGAGAGCAATGCTTTTCTTCTTCTCCTCATGCCCTTTTTCTGTTACCAAATCTTCTTCATATGAAATGAGAGAACCAATTAAATCATCAAGAGGTAAAGTATTTAAATCTTTGGCCTCTTCAATAGCGGTTCTTTTTTGTCTCCATTCTTTCGGAAGTGACCTAATGATTTTCTTAACTTTTTCGCTATTTGAGAAGATCTTTCATAGGGCTCCTAGAGTGTTTACTATGTCCGTAAATCTCGTATACATAGAGTACACACTCTCATTTTGTTTCATTTGGAACAACTCATATTGACCAGTGTATCTACTAATTTTTGACTCTTTTACTTGATTTGTTCCTTCATAAACTACTTCAAGTTTGTGCCAACTTTTATTAGCACTTTCACAACTAGATACTCGATGAAATTCTTTCTTATTAAGAGCACAAAATAAAGCATTCATAGCTTTGGAATTTAGAGAAGCTTTTCTCTTTTCCAATCCATTCCATTCCCTTGAAGATTTTGGAATATCTTCTCCGAATTCATTTTTAGTTAGGGGCAAAAACGGACCATCACATACAACTTCCCAAATTTCATAATCTAAAGCTTGTAAATAGATTCTCATTCTAGTTTTCCAATATGCATAGTCATTACTGTCAAAGAACGGTGGTCTAGTTGTGGATTACCTTTCTCTAAAGGTTGAGTTATTTAGAGTTGCCATGGATCTTTTACTCTAGACGATTAAGTCTTAATAAGAGAACAAGGCTCTGATACCAAATGAAATACAAGTATGCAACCTAAGAGGGGGGTGAATTGAGATTCTAAAAATTATTCAATTTATAAAGAAAAACTTAAAGCAAATATAATTCAAATTCAAAGCAATAACAATTAAGTTGATCACAATATAAAAAGATAAGGGAAGAGAAATTTAAACACATAGATTTTTACGTGGTTCGGCCAACCTCGCCTACATCCACGCCTCCAATGCTTCAAATGCTTACACTTGACTTGCAAGGTGTCAATAACCTTTACAACAAGAGATTAACCCAATCTCTTAAACTCAAGTGTATCCCAACACTTGCAATCACTCAAAACAAAAGATTTTAAATTTGTGTTGCCTCTCACAATGTATAAGATTACACAATGATGCCCAATATGTGAATAGATGAAGCAAGAATGTGTTATAAGCTCTATGAAGATTGTATTCTCGAATATAAGCTCAATAGTCGTGTTGTGATCAATCTTCTTTGAATTTGAATGAGCTTATTTATATTTGGAGCTGAAAAACTAGCTGTTACAGACTGTCGGCCCGTAAACAGTGCGCCGTTAACCATTAACGGTTAACCGTTTAGGCTGGTCAAAAGTTACCCTTGGGCCAAATTTCAAATAAACGGTTTGCCATTTATAATTGCCCGTTAGCCGTTAACTTCCATAGACCTACAAAATAAGCTTCAGTTGTTAGTTCATACTAAACGGTTAAAGAGTTGTACGGAATAACCTTTCTGGAATTTATCGGTTAGTCGTTTGTAATTGACGGTTCGCCGTTTGTTTCCAGTAACCTGCAAAACAAGTTAGCCTTATCCGTTTCAATTTAAGCTTTTGCCGTTTGTTTCCAGGTACAATCTTTCAATTCTAGATGTTATCGATTAACCGTTTTAATAAACGGTTCACCGTTAAATTCCAGTAGCCTTCCCATCTTTTGTGTTTTCCTGTTTTTCATAAACGGTTAGAGCTTAGGCAATATGTTGCTCTCTGGTATTAATCGGTTAACCATTTAAAAGATAATGGTTCACCGTTTATTTCTAGAGTCACATTTTAAACCAGATTTTACAGAGAATCTTTTCTAATTTGAAAGTCCATCTTTTATGAATATGAATGGAATGATTATTAAGGCTTTTGTTTATTAAAGAATGGCTCCAACATTTTTATCAAAACCCATTTAAAGTTTGTTATCATCAAAATCAATATTATTAACATATTCATGTTAACACCTATGACCCGAGTAAATCAAAGAGTTCTTTCTTACGGGATCCTGTTTTGAAATGTGTGCATCGATTCCTAGCATATAATTTTTTAGGAAAGAAAGAACACTCAGGAGTTTTCTCTAAAACTGAATTTTATTTTATCTGGTGCATGTTAAATGATGTGAGGCCTAATTTAGGTTTTTGGTTAGCGGATCAATTTCAAAGTGTGCTTAAATGGTATAGGACTTTATTTCTTGGTCCATACATTACTATGTTAGCTATAAACTTTGTGTGCTTGATCCTGACAATAATGATTTGCATCCTGCTTGCAAAAAGGAATTTTTGGATATGTCTGTGTTTAAAAGAACAGGTGTGGTCGAATTCAAAGAGGCTAGATTTCACTTTATTGAACCAGGACCCACTCAACCTCCAAAGAAGCTTTATGCTAGGAGTGGTGCTACCTCTAATGACGAGTTTGACGATGACACTGCTGCCCCGCCAACTATTCCTTCTATATCCGCACCACCTTTGAGCATTCAGTTAGAGAAAATTGAGCACAAGCTGAACAAGATGGAGCAGAATTTGGCCGCATACTTCGAGAGTGTGGGATTTATCCCACCATTTCTGCAAAGCCCATAGATGTTATGAGGATCAAAGCTCACAATTCAGGGAAGTTTTTGCCTTTAATCTTTTATCCTTACGCTTTAATTTTTATATGAGCTTTGATTATCTTACATTGGGGACAATGTAAGTTCTTGGTGTGGGAGAGGGATTTTTGCATTATTGATGTCTGGAAGTATTATTTTCACTCTACTCATCTATTTTCACTCTACTCATTCTTAAATGATTTTGGAGTTGGTATGCTTCATATATTATTATTTTTCTTTTCTTTTCTTTCACTACTTTTTTCCCATCTATCTCAAATTTTTCATATCTATTTTTATTTTACCATATTCTTTCATCACTCACATTTTATCTTTCATTTTTTTTTAATTTCTACATACATCTTTCTCGCTTTTTATCCTTTTTACCTTTCATTTTATATATCACGCATACATTCTTCTCATTCTACACCACTATTGATGGTTGATTCATTTGAAGAGTGTACATGATTTGATGGCAAATTTACCAACTTTGTGAGGATTTGAGCTTATGAGCAACCACTTTGCTCTAATTATTTTTGTTATGTGAATATCAATCTTAGTTTGTTTATTCTAGAACTTGCTTTGTTATGCATGTTGAAGCCGCATTACGGAATTTTATGCATTAAAATGATAAGGGCAAACCACTTTCCATTTTTCTATTCTCACATTTTTCTTTTTTTTTTCTCTACTTGAAGACCTTTATTTGCTATCTTTGTTTGAGCCTTTACCATTACCCATCTAATTCTCTCCGTCTACTTAACCATTTTTCTTCTTTTTGAGCCTCAATTTAAGGAGATTTTTGGACTCATTGTGTGGATATATTTTGTATATATTTTGTTGCTTTTTCTACCTTATATTAAAGTTTCTCAATCAGATCAACAAGCATTATGCTTGAATTAAATTGTGCAAGGTTCGTTTCTTTTGTTTGATTAAAAAAAATTGAAAAAAAAATCGAAAAAAAAGTTTACATACTTGGTGACTTGAGTAGAAATAAGCATTTTGATATCATAAGTTCATTCAATGAGTTCATTCTTCTCATTTTGATCTCTTTTTCTTTCATAGACCTTTCTTTTTCATTTAACCTATTTAACCCCATTACAACCCTTTTAAGACCCTTAGATTTTTGCATTTTATTCATGTTTTGTGGATTGAGATGTGATATTTGAGCAAGCTTATGGTAATAGCATTCTTTGATTTGATTTGAGTGAATAAATGACACCCTAAACACTTTGAGTGCATGGAGTGAAGTCAATGAGAGGGCTGTTAAATCTTGTTGCACTTGAATTTTGAATGGATCTTCTTGGTGGTTGAATGTTCTTATTCTATCTTATGAGATTCTATGCTTTAAAATCCTTGTCTCTCGAATGTTGATCGACTTAATTTCTTGAGGTATACTTGCTTAAAATTATTTTTGGATGAGTTGAGATGAGAATTGAGTGGAGATTTGGGATTAGTCTTGAGTTATATGCTTGAGTACAAGCATCATCTTGGTGTGGGGGAATTTGTTAGAGTGCAATTTATGCACTAGTTTTGCATTGTTTACTTCCTTTAATATCGATGTTTTGCACTTAATAATAGTGATTTACTTGTGTTTGACTTTTATAGGTGCAATTCTATTGATTGGTGATAAAATTGAGCTACAAGATGATGTTTAAGGATGATTGTTCTCTTGGAGAAATTATGAGCGTCAAAAGAACTTTGTTGATAAGGCGTGGGCGCGTGCTGTCAACTACGGACCTGCAGTTTTTAGTTTAACGTGTTTTGTATTTTTGGTTATTTTTGTAATTACGAATTTAATATTTCAGATATTAGTATTTTATTTTAAATAGAATTCTGGAGGAGAAGAGAGAGGGAGTATTTAAGGGAGGAATCTATTGTGAAAAAGGGGGAGACTTTTGAGAAAAGAAAGAAACCCTAGATCTAAATTTTTCTCTTCTCTCTATGAAGAACTAAACCTATTATTCAGGTTGAAGGTTAATGAAGCTTTGATTCATTACTACTGTGAGATCTTTCTTATGCTTTAATTGTTTTATTACTTTTTTGGTATTTGTTTATTCTCAGAATTATTATCATGATTACGATTCTAATTTATTCTTAATTTGGTAGCAATTAATTAAACATTTAAACTTGATCCTAAAGTTGTATACTATAATTTTCTTCACTTTATAGGTTGTTGAGGTGAACAAATTAAACGACTTAAGAAGACGTGGGTGATAAAACAATGGGACTAGTCATAGATGCAGCCAATTGATAACCACAGATGTCATAAAGACAATTATGACGCATAAAATATGCCCTTGTTCATCATCAAGTCAATAATTAATCAGAACAACTCGATATTTTATTTCTGTAATTAGTATATCCTAAAGTCCACTTATCATTTCTGTCCTCATTTTTATAACTACAACTAGGAAATAGAAATGCACTTTGTGCGGCTTTAAAAAAAGAATTTAATATTATCCTTTTTTATTACTTTACATTTGATGAAACTGATAAAAAATATGAATTATTTTTTTTAAAGATGACGCAATCTTATAAAATTAATGTTATTTATGAAAGTTAATTATTTTTTTGTTAACATTAAAAATATATATTAATGTGTATAGTTAAGTGTACACAACTTTTTTATCAATAAAAATTATGTTCACACTAATCAACTCTCTATTTTTCTTGGTATTAACAGATGTGGTTCCACATCTTGTAAAGTCTAACCCTTATCATCCAACTATCTTAATCATTGTTTAACTCATGAAGAAAATAGTACTCCATGAAGCACACAATACTAAAAATTTAAATAAGTCAAAAAATAAAAACACAAGAACAATTCTAAAAAGGATATTAGTTAAATAATAAAAAAATCCAAACATAACAAATCTTAAATGCTTAATATTTATAGAGTTTGAAGAAGTCAAAAGACATTAAATAAAAGGTTGCATAATTAAATATGGGATTATGACATTAAAATTAGGTTCTAATGGCATTGGTGAGGGAAGATGAATGAACCTTCCTTCCTATATTAATTAGTTGATGTATTTTAAACCACTAAAGTTTAGTTGTTGGCTTAATAAAATAAATGAATGTTTCAAAACTTATAATTAATTTATTATTAATGGTTACATATTGTTGAATTTAAATAGAAAGAGGAAGAGACGTGTAATCTTTTGTAATATATTAATTATTTTCTATTTTTAATATTTTGTAATGTAATTATTTTTTAATCTCAACCAATATATTAGATAATAGAGAATAAAAAAAGATGAGAAATAATAATGCCACAAATCTTAACTACTTAATATTTATAGAGTTTGAAGAAGCCAAAAGACACTAAACAAAAGGTTGCATAATTAAATATGAGATTATATCATTAAAATTAGGCTTTAATGGCATTGTTGAGGGAAGATGAAAGAATATTCCTTCCTATATTAATTAATTGATATATTTAAGCCACTAAAGTTTA